>CBVK0100352549.1:0-20875 GCA_900067695.1 Picea abies
CAAGGAGATTGAATTGTTCAAGTTTGGAATTTAATTCTACATGCTTTAAGCTATCTTCTGTCCTAAGGGTGTCTTGGTTTGAAGTAATTAAGTTGCTGCAACAAGTATTAAGCTACATCCATTCGGGCTGCAGCAAAATTACTCTCTTTCACTCTCTTACTCACTTTTCTACCGCTGAAATTTACTTGCAAGCTGTCATAATTGATCTATTGTCTAAGAGCTATTGTTTGGGTGAATTGCTTGTTGATTTTAGTGGCTAGAACTTGCTGCTGTAACAAAAGTTTGCTACAGCCATAAGGCTGTTATAAAATCTTGCTAATAACACTTAATAACAACCCTCTCTCGCTATCGAAGTCTGGGTTTAAATATTGGAATATTGCCTACTCATTGCAAGCTTTGTTTTCCAACATCATACACTTGACTTTGTTGGTTTAATTTGCAGCTGTCATACCTTATTTACTGCATATATATATATATATTTCCATACTGCTACAATATTGGGACAGCAAGGTTTCTTGCTGTTTCCCCATTGGTTTTGAGGCTTTAATCATCATATATTGTTTTGTTCCGGGCATGTCTAACATTGTTTTGCAGGTACACAACCTTGACAACCATTTATCAACTCATAAGACCTTTTTCAAGCCTCGTCTGCATCCTTGACCTTGACCTATAGGGGCACTCTTGAACCTTTTTGCTTCTCCCATCCAAAGCCCCCTAGGGCCATCCAAGAAGCCTCCCTTGTGTTGGATTTATTCTTCACTAGAACGAGGAGGACATCTATTGAGGTTACAGTGATAGTTGTTCCCAGTTGTGTCACACATTTGTGGCTTGGGTTGGGCTTTGCCCAAACTACAAACCATGCGATAACAAGAGGAAGAGCTATTGAGGTGACAGTTGGTAGCCTTTCTGAGTTGCCTGAAACTAGCCCCTTGATGCTTTGAACTTTACATCATTTGGGGGTGCTAGATTTTGTTGTAATAGGACCGAAATATTACATCCATTGTAAGAACAAAGTGGGAGTGCGAAAACAATTCCTAGATCAATACTAGAAGCATGAAAAGATAAAGAACTAGTTGTCTAGCTAAAAGCTAAATGTTCTAGCTAAGAGAAGATATAGGCCAAGGTGCAAGCACAAGAGAGCTACGAGAACTGGTGAGTTTTGGTGCCGAGCAAAAGATGTCAAGGCATGTTGAAGTTGGCTGCCGAGCATGAGTTAGGGGACTGGGGAACAAGCTCCGTATCAGTGTCATCAATAACTGTGATAGTGTTAATGCACTTGAGAAAAATATTGTGGCCAAATTTGCAAAATCTTTGCTGGAGTATGAAAGTGCTGCAGAATATTGACAATCATATTGCACATGTATGCTTCTTTTATATATCTACTGTATATAGTATATACAGGCATCTCTTTCTACTGCACCATTTTAAGTTGGAGCACTGTTTTTATATATTGCATTAGAGATGCTTTTATATCCAGCTTACTAGTTTTCATTTAGTATGATAATATAGCTTCGTGGTATTAGTTCTCTTTACATTGGCTAATAGTAATGCTTTAAATTGTGCAGTGCTTCTCCACATCTTAATATCAACTTGCAAATGAATTATTGGCCAGCAACCAGTTGCAATCTCTCTGAATGCCAGGAACCACTTTTTGACTTAATTTCCAATCTTGCTATCAATGGTAGCAAGACATCTCAAGTGAGTTCTCTTTCTAGAGCGTGATGCAACTATTTTGAACCTTTATTTTCTGAAAATTAGGAAGATGGCTGCAAATCCGTTTGAGCTTTAGTAATATATAATATATATTCTTCTTGTTATGGTAAAACAACTGCTTTGAAGATTTGGAATTTGCCATCCATTCATTGGGGTATTAGTGTGTATGTGATGAAGGCTTGTTCTATTGTACTATTGTAACATTGTTCCTTTTTACTTTAGACCAAAGGGGACAAGCTTGCTTTGATATTCAGCATGTTATATTTTAAGGAATACGTTTGTTGCCCTTATCATGCTTGTGTTCTTTTTGTGTTGAACATTATGTTGCAATAATTTAACTCTGGTTCAAGAAGTTATAATAATAACCTACTTAGATGTCTGGATGCATCGAGGACATGGGAGACAATTAAAAGCATGAGAGAACTTAAAATAGATATTTAATTAACTGAAGGTGCAATCAATGCAAGGGTGGTGTTATTGATGTTTTTCCATTGGTTACTCCTAATATTATGGTAGATCCCTATAACAAATGACCTTTATAAGTAGTACTAATTAGTAAGATGCATGATTAAATTTTGAAGTGCATTGCATTGCCTAGTACATAACATGCTAGTCAAAAATAACAAGAATATTAGTAAACTCAAGTTTTGTGAAGCTATGGAAGAGTGTTTGATCTTCATTGCTTAGCTCAATAAGCAATTCATAGATGTAGTTTTGAGAAATTTCCAAAATACGGTGATTAACCTGCTCATCTTGTTTACGATATCAATATACATGTGATGTACATAAATGCTGTAGATTTGTAAAATAGCAAAACAATTTGGTCATTAAGTATTATACAAAATGTTGACAATGCATAAACCATAATCATACCTTCGATATAGCGATATAAAATTTGTGGATAGCTTGGCAACCCCACTAAGTAACCCAAGCCGAGGTTATTGTTGTTTAATTAGAGATACACACACTACACTAGGATTATGCAAGTATGTGTGAGTAGGTAATGTTACCACCTAAACTAGCATCTAAGTAGAAAATCCTAATCAATGGATGCCACCTTGAGGTAGTGGATGGGAGTTGTATAACTGTCACCTCACTACAACTCCTTCAGTTTTGGTTGGCTCTTAAGAGCCCAAGGGGGTTATCCCTTAGATATACAATTGATTACAAGAGAGCCTAAGTAAATCTTAACTATGATTAGACTAAGAGATGCAATGATTTACTTTAATAATAAAAATGTAAGAATCCCACAAAGATATAACACAAGAAACATAAAGGATCTAATTGCTCAATGCTATGCTGCTTTAAAATGATTAATCCTTATTGAAGTGAGTGTTATCGCACAATCTGTAGATTGGGCAAAGCCCAACCCAATCCACAGAAGTGTGACAACTACGAGATTGCCTACCCACTGTCACCTTAGATAGACACTCCCCTCGCTTTAGTGATGATAAGTCACTGGAAGGGGGGAATCTCGGTGACCCTTGGGGGATTTAGATGAAAAGTGAGATGATGAAGGATGGGTCCTGTTATCCCCGATTTCTAGGGATAACTAGGAGATCATGTCTCGAGGCCCACAGGTCCTAGACATGGAGTACCGAGAGCATGATTGACCTGAGCATGGCCCTGGAGGGCCCATCCTTTTCTTCTTTCATCAGATTCGTCTTGTCAGCAGCAGCAGCATCCATCACCATCGGCTTGGTCTTGTATCGGAGAAGGCTCTTGCTCCATGAGGTAATTGGTCCAGGTATCATGGTATGTGTCACTTTTGATCATTAAAGCCTTTAAATATATGCATCTGATTCCTTCTATCTCTGACAACTGCTTGGATCTTACATTAGCCCACTTGACCATGCTTGGGGAGATTGACAGGGTGCCCTAGCAAGCATGTACCCATAGGTTTTGGTTTGCCACCGGCGGATTTCTGAAGAGCCATCGTTCGCTCCCATCATACCACCACTTTTTCATCTCATCTCCTGGTCATTTACCCCATTCCCCTTGTCCGGGCATTGGATTGACCTGTTTGTAGGGTTGCATCTTATCTTGTGGGAAGAAGGGGCTAAAGGCCCAGAAGGTAAAAGCAGCTGGTAAAAAATAAAAGCCTAGAAAAAAAACCTCGAGATGCTTCGCCCAGGGATCCCCGAGAAGGCAATAGAAAGCCTCTCAGCAAGAAACAAGAGGGACCCGAAAAAATAATAAACAAGACCTAGCCAAGAGGATAGGGGGTCTCATCACGAGTCAACCTATTAGGTTCATGGGTACCTAACAGTATGACATTGCCACCATCTGGTTACCACGCCAGGGCAATGACCTTTGGTTGCATGGCCAAGGGAAAGGGGGTCTCATCACGAGCCAACCTTCTCATCTCTGTGAAAGTACTTGTGGGTAACACTGTCAGCTCTGGTCACCATGCCAAGGCAGTGTCCTCTGGTTAGCCCTTGAATAAAATGAAAAAGAAGAAGAAAAAACAAATAAAGAAAAGAATAAAGGCAAGAACGGGCTTGGGAAAAATTGCATCCATGACGGGTACAGCTCGCCTTCTACAAAGGCACCCACAGATAACATTATGCATCCCTAGCTCTCACTATACCCACATGTCTGGACATCCCCTAGCCACATCACCACATTTACATGGCTTGGATGAAACCTTCCTGGAAACTTCCCTTTTCTTGTGGATACTAGCTCAATAGGATGTCTTGTCCTTTTCTTCGATCTTGTATTGTAGGTTTTTGTAATATCTTTGAGCTATTGACTGATATATCAGGGTTTTTATGCATATGTTTGATAATATTAATGATGAAATGTGATTGACATTGCTATGATCCCTGTGACTAATGAGCCCATGGAGGGCATAGTTTTTGATGTGCAGGACCATGCTCGACGGACAGGTACCATTTGGACTAGTACACATGGGGAGATGATTAGTTCAGACCTCCATGGGGCTGAAGAGCCCATCAGATGGTTGCTGGGACCCCGTCAGAGGGGCAGAGACAGGACAGTGTTTGATCGAGGTTTTGCACCGGAGAAGAAGAGGACGTTTCACCAGAGGCACTTTGGCAGAGCCCGGCCTAGGGGGAATGACCCCTTTTCAGTGGAACGTTGGCCTTGGAAGCCTTAGAACGTCCCCATCCTCACCATGACGTTATCCAGCTTCATGGTCACTCTTGGAGGTAGACTGGGCAACAGTGGCACGTGTGGCATGTTGGAGAGGCCCCCTGGGGGCTAACGTTTTGCTCCTGGATGTCTCATTTGCCCTAAAAGGGGCTAGCGCCTCCCTTGAAGGGGCTTTTACCTTTATTACAGCTCAGTTAGGGTTTTAATTTGACAATTTAATGTAAAAACAATATTCTGATCTTGTTGGCCATTTTTATGACCTAAAATTAATTAAGGTCATTGATACACTATATATTGAGGGTTTTCACTCTCATTTTGACATAACACATCACTCACTCTCCTAGTGAGGTCTGATTTTTGCGCCCTATTAGGGTTATTGGTTGAACTAAGGGAGGCACACTTGTTTAAGGAGGAGATTTTTGGCATTCTATGGTGTTTTTCTTGAAGGAAGGTTTACAACTAGGGTTTGCATGGTTATTTTCTTGATGATTTGTAAGTATTTTTCTGCAAAACTTCTTGATTGAATGGTTGTAGTTTAATTTCTTGCATCTATTTATAAATATTGCTGAATCAAAACCCTAGGGGACAAACACACAAGTAGGTCATTGTCTCATGTCCCCTGATAGAAAAACCTTTTAGCCATTGAAGAAGAAGAAGAGGGCCTAGCCGTAGCTACACTCCTCCTTTCTTCTTCCCTTAAGCTAGCCGTACCTTTGAACTTCAAGAGGAAGAGGACGTCCCTGGCTTAGGTTATCTACACCTAGGGCCGTTTTCTTTTAGGGTTTGATGAAAGAGCCTTGCCTTAGCAACACTTTCCCTCTTTAAACTCTCTTGTCTTGATTTTTCTATTCATTGAGTTAGCTGTTTGCCGAGAAGGAGGAGAGAGCACGAGGCCTTGCTTTAGCAACATCGGAGTGAGCCTCTCTCCCCTAGGGTTTCATCTTTGAGGCCCTGCTTTAGCAGCACCTTGAAACCTTTCCCTCTTGTCCTTTAAATCTCATCCCCTTCAACTTGTGCGTCCTTCACTTTTTGACTCCATTAACCCTTAGGCACTGATCTTAGACCTCCATCGTTGAAGTGAAAGTGATCAAACAACTCTCAAAACCTTTACTAAATTGAAACCCTAACTAACTACTAACCCTAAAAGGTTGACGTCACCCTTGGGTATTTCATCTTGATGCAACAACTTTCATTTATTAGGCAATTGGATGGTGGTTTGATGCATTTATTGAATAAGGATTGATTGGATACATTGATTGCTACATCATCTTGATACTTATTGGTGAAGTGATATTATTTCATTGTTGCATTAACAAACATTGACTTCGTCAATATTTATTGTTATAATTGCTTACATATTGATATCAGATAGTCTCATGAAGTACTAACCCATTGAATCATAGCTTGCATATATTGGTCTACTGTTGCTTTGTTCCGGGCATGTGTTCTTCTTTGGGACTTCACTTCATTATTGGCTGTTTAGCCGAGACTGTCTGTTTTAGTGGTAACCTATGAAGGGGGATTTTTACCTTTGTCTTTTTGACTCTTGCCTCTTCAAAACTCCAGGTTACCAGGGACGTCTCCCCTGGGCCTAACCTCCCTAAAGAGAAAGAACCTCCCCATCGTGGTGACATTCGGTGGGATAGGTTCCTGTTACGTCAGTTTGGCCTTCTATCTAATAGCCATTTGACCTAGCTACAAACTGTGCGATAACAGGTCCCCTAAAGGTCAAGATTGGAGATGAAGGATGGCTTGAGAACGAATCTTGTTGAAGGGTAAATGATTGCCAATAGTTGTGTACCTGCAAAACAGTGTTATCCCTACCTGGAACAAGACAAATGCTGATCAAACAAGCCTTTAACCAATGGGGATTCAACAAGAAACCTTTCTGTCCCAAATTGCAGAAGTGTATAAGTCTATAAATCAGCAAGAAACAATTACCTTTAGCTGCAAATTAAACCACTAAAATCAAATATAAGATGATGGAAACTAGGCTAGCAATAACTAGTCAAACTTCCATTGAAAAGAGAAAGACTTTAGATGGTATTTAAGGCTGTTGTTTAGGTGTTATAAACAATGTATTATAACAGCCAAATGGCTGTAGCAAACAATTGCTACAACAGAAAAATCTAACCATAGAATTTGACAAGTAAACCATGCAAATAATAGCTAATGAGCAGTAGAACAATAATCTAGGTTCACAAGTAAATTTCAGTGGTACATAAGTGAACAATGAACAAAAAATAAAGTATTTTGCAGCCCTAATGGCTGTAGCATTAATTTGTAATAGCAGTAATAATTACTTGGCAAAGCTAGACGCCCTTAGGGAAAAAATAATCCTTAAGCATGCAAAATTGATTCCAACTTGAACAATTGCGAAATCTCTATTTTTCACGTATTCCAATGCAAATTAGACTAGTGCGTTATCAATTGGGTTATGGAGTTTGTAGGACAATTCAATTTCTTAAATTGCTTTCATTTAATTATCAAGTAGGGATGCTCGTAAGCTTGTGATGATGCCAACAAAATATATGCAGGAGTAGGCATCTAACTCTAATCTAAGAAAATTCAATCAAATCCCAACTCTTTCATTCCACTAAATAAGGCTTAGTTGTTGTAGGCAAGAAAATACTAGCTCCCTTATAGGAGGTCCACTCGTGATGTTTCACAAAACCTATCAATAATCAAGATCATCAAGTAAACACTTATGCATTGAAAATAGATACACTTAAAAAGGCTTAGTTGTTGTAGGAATGAAAACACTAGCTCCCTTACATGAGGTCTTCTCGTAATGTTTCAAATAACCTATCAACAATCAAGATCATCAAATAATTCTAATAAAAACAATAAAACATATAAACCTATTCAAAGCATTAGAACAAGAAGAAAATGCTACTATGATCTATTTGGAGTGAGCTCAATTCTCCCAAGAACAAAGTAACACATAAACTAAAGCATTCTAAATCTAAACTAGAGAATGGAAACTGATGTGAAAAGAAAACTTGATTCTTATTCCATCATAAGTTGGACACAATGCTCCAGGAGTCCTCCTTTGAAATGGAGGAGGCACTCCTATTTATACAAAAATTTAAGATAACTTAGATCCACAAATCTCTCCTAGATCCACAAATGTCTCATTTGGTTACAACCCAGTGCTCACACCTATCAAGTGATATCTCTACAAATCCTCTCACAAATCTCTCTTTCATGATTAATCTCCATCCAAGATACGTGAGTAAATCTCCAAATCTTCATCAAATCTTCAAGGGGTTGAAGATGATTCGAATTTGAGGCTTGATGATCAAGTTTGACTTGGTTGGAGTCTTCAAATACACCTGTAAATATCATGAAACTCATCCCACTTTCATATATAAGTGTAACATGTCATTTTTCCAATATTTAATCATAAATTCACTCAAAAACACTAAAATAGATGCATTGGAAAATAATATGTCTAAAACCCATGTAATCATGAAAATGGTTTAATGTAAGGGTATGGGAAAGCGGAATATGGTTAAAAGTGAAGTGAAAGGTTGGTAAAAAGATGATACTTTGGCGACCCAACAAGGTTTTTTGTTGCAAGGGCTAGTTATGTTACCTCTCTAGGGGCGTGTTAGTACAAATTTCTACTATTGAATTTAATGCAGCTGCAAGAGCCATTCTCCCTGGAGGATGGCTTAAGACCCTAGTTGTGGACTAGGGCCCCCAGTACATTCTTGGGGTTCTTGGTCTGTGACAGTTAGAGCCATGACAAAAGACCCTTGTGAGGGCCCCTAGTAGATGACTGGGGTTCTTGGTCTGGGACCAAGTAGTAAAGACCCTTGTGAGGGCCCCCAGTAGATGACTGGGGTTCTTGGTCTGGGACCAAGCAGTTTAAGTCCCTAGATATGTCTAGGGCCCCTGGATGTGTTCCAGGGTACCCATGTCTAAAGCATGGGTTGATCCTTGGTTTTGTACCTTAGTGGATAAGACCCCATATATGTTTTGGGGCAACCTAGTCCTTGATCAGGTAGTTCTTGGTGTCTTACGAAGATTTGTTGGTATGTGATCCTCTTCCTCTCTTCCAGGATGGTCCACAGGACCTAGGAAAGATTTTGAAGATAGGCATGACCACATGAGGGATGTATCTCATATGCAGTGATGATAAAGTTAAATGGTCACCTTGAGAATTATATGGACATGTGTTGCCACTAAGTAAACCTCTCCTAAACCCCCACCCTTGGTTTTTGAGCTTGAGTTTGATTGGGGTTTGTATTTTTGTATTAGGGGTTAATATGAAAAATATTAATTAATGTTTAATTATAACACATTTAATTAATATTTATATTAATTAAATGTGTTATTTCTAATTATATTTTATTAGTCTAGCCCTAACCTAAAACTATAAATACAAACCCTCCCCCTCTCACTTTTACACACTTCTTTTATGATTTTTTCTAAGTGAGGCAGATTTCTCTTGTTTGGTGCAGCCCCTTTGCAACAGTAGTATTGATCTCCTTGTGACAGTTCAACCTTCTATATCAGTCCAGTTTCTAGCCTCTTTATTATTGCTCCCTGCTCTATGCTTGGTGCTGAGTCAAGGGTTCTTCTATGCTATCTAAAGCCTTGATGGAGGGTTGCTATATGTTGTAATTTTTGTGTGTTGAGGTTGAAGCTGCCGCCCTCTCCTTCATCCAGTCTGGTGCTTCCAGACCTCTTCTAAGAGGCTGTTGTCCCCCTCTCATATGTAGATCTAGACTCCTTCCTAGACCACGACCTCTCTTGCTGGTCAAACAAGGCTGGATCTTAGACAACCGTACCCTTTTGGAGCCCCCAGCCTTGTCAATTTTTTTTTGTCTCTTTCTGTATGTGTTTGGAATGAGGGTTTGATCTCAAGAAATTTCTGTGTGAGGTTTTTATGAATGAGGGTTTGTTTTCCAGAAATTTCTATGTGGGGTTTTTATGATTCTTAAGTGTGGTTTCTCCTTGGTGGCAACCAATCCTTCATTCTCTTGCTAAGAGATCTAACCCTTGAGGTAGATCCATGATTCCTGAACTTTTCTGAGCATAACTACAATGGCACATCATTCCTTGTGTAAGTCATGCTCTTCTTCATTGTATAGAGGTAAGTTGCTATTTCAAGTTTTATGTTATTGTTATATACAGATCTATTGTTTTATGGTTCAGATCTAATTGCTACTGTTTAGATCTGATTACTTTTGATCATTCTGAAATAAATTATTGTTTAGATGTAACTTAGAAATCTACCTATAGTTCAGATCTATCTTGCTTACTCAGAAATATATTTCTAGCTTAGATCTAATCATTTTCAGATCTACAGTCTTACTTCATTTCTATTCTAAGTTTGATTTAATTTTATGCTATTACTGTTCTATCTAACAAAAAATTTTAAAGAAAGTATTTTTCTGTTTTTCTTCCCTAATTCTAACATCTACCTTCCAATCTGAGCTGATATATATGTTACGACAACGGTAAAAACTTAGCTAATTAAATGAGTAATGGCCCCAAATTGTCATCGGCCAAACCCCTCTCTGTTTGGGCTAGTGCTTGCTAGCCTCTGGGGGGAGGCCCTAAGCACAATGAAGCGCCTCGTTGTTGTCTTTAAGTCTGATTTCTGGGTGTAAAACTTGTTATCGCACAAGTTGTAGGTTGGACAAAGCCTGACCCAACCACCAAATGGCGACAACTTAGAGAACACCTACGGTCTACCCACTGTCACCTTAGGCAGGTATTATCGTCACTTTAGAGATGAGAGAATCACCTCAAGGGGGGAATCCCGGTGACCCTAAGGGGAAAGAGATGAATGAAGGTCCTGTTATCACACAGTTTGTAGTTAGGATAAAAGGGAGATGTAAAGAGACAAACTGGCGTAACTGAACCAATCCCACCCAATGTAACTTTGATAGGAAGGTTCTTTCTGTTTGGGGAGGTAAGGCCCAAGGGAGACGTGCCCGATGACCTAGGGTTTTGAGAAGGCAAAGGATTGAAGGCTAAAAGATAAATTCCCCCTCACAAGTCACCACTGAGCAGATAGTTTGACTAACCAGCCAATAAAGAGAAGTATAACCAAGAAAAGAGATGTACCTGCCCAAGACAAAGCAACAAGAGATATAGATATGCAAGCTTACTCGCTTGGTTAGTACTTCATATAATCAATGACTATCTGATATATAAACAATTGAACAATAAGTATTGACGAAGTCAATGTTTATATGATAACAACAATGTACAATATCACTTCTTCAATAAATGCTAAAGGAATGTGGAATTCAATGTAACAATGAACACTTCATTTAGATAATGCCTTAAACAACCATTCAATTGCTCAAAAGTAAAACGTTAGCTGCACAATGATGTTAATAGCAAAAAGATGACGGCAAGAATTAGTTAGTAGGGTTAGTCTTAGGCTAGGGTTAGAATAGTTAGGGTTTTGTTCAAAGTATTTGAAGTTGTTTTGATCAAAGTACTCACACGCTAGGCCTTAGATCAGTGCGCTCCTAGGGTAAATGGAGTCAAAAGGAGGACACAAGTTGAAGGATCAAAAGATAATAGTAGGACTAAGGATGGGAGGGTTAAACCTTGAGGTGTTGCTATGGCAAGGCCTCAGGGATGAAATCCTAGGGGAGAGAGGCTCACTTTGGTGTAGGGGAACTAGGCCTCAATGCTCTCTCCTCCTTCCTTAGCTCAATGGAAAGACAACTAGCTCAAAAGATTGCAAAAGACTAAGACAAGAGGTTTTGTAGGTAACATGTTGCTATGGCAAGGCTTTACCAGGCAAACCCTAGGGGAAATCGGTTCATCAAGGTGTAGGGGAACTAGGCCTGTTGACTGCCCATTTAGCACCGGGGTTCAACTCATGTACCATGAAGTTGCATCACCATAATGAAGATTTGATGAAGATGGTATTGGTTCTACTTGGGCATTTGATGCTCCAGCACTAAAATTTTGTAAACGAAATTTCCGCACCCCTGTGTGGGTTAATAATGTAATAAGTCTGCATGGATCATAGTTAGGTCAGGTACCTTGGGATGTTTCCATTAGGGGAGTTCCTTTCACCGAGGGTTTTTTATCCTCAGGTTGTCAACCGGGCTTTAGGGCCTGGCTGACTTCCCATGAGTTTTTCCCTCCACACATGCAATAATTCCTCCAAAGTGGTGAACGACGTTCTAATGGTCTCATCCTTTGGTAGCTATTGTTTAGGAATGTTGTAAATGACCATGCCAGACAGTGTAAAAAATTTCGCGGAATTTCGTTGAGTTTAGATAGGTTTTTTTAAATTAATTAAATTTTTAATAATTTAATTAATTAATTATTTTTTGAGCTAATATTGTAAAAACTGGGTCTTTGGGCTTTTGATAGGGGTATTTGTGCTCAAAAGAAATGGAATGGCACCCCCTACACCCATAGACCAAGTTTCAGCTCAGTCGGACGAAGTTTACTATTTCTTTGTCCACTCGGAGTCAAAGTCAGTGAAAATAACAATTTTAATTGCTAAGTCATTTTTGTAATTTTTGTAAAAAAGAGTTATTGGGTGAATGTTTAAGGTGGCAAGTTAGACTCTCCTAACCTACCCAAACCCATCCCAACCTTTTCCAACCTATTCTAACCCCTTACCCACCTTCTACACTCAAAAATCATGGCCCCCTAGGGCAAGTGACGTTTTTCCTTGGTGGAGGTTGTTGTGACTTATTTGGGGCCCCCTCTCATGAGTTATGACTCCCTTTGACTTCCACATCACCTCTTAGGATGGTCCCACTCATTTTTTTTCATTTTCAGATTTTTATATGCAAAAAATTTCTGTGTAAAAACATAAATTTTTTGACAAGTTTGGTGTGTTTTGCAGCATTTCCAGCAAGCTTTTGCTTGCTGTTTTTTGCAGGTTAGTGACAGATCCAAAGGATTATGCTGCCCAAAAACACCTAGGAGACTTCCCCAACACACATTCTTTGGTTTGGTAACACTTTCTCACTTCTCTCCTTCAATTTCTAAGTTTTCTTGCATATTTTTTCATTCTTTTGGGCCCTTAATCTTTAGTTAGCTTAGATTAGTTTATGTTATCTTTGGTTTGTTTTATTCTTTGTCCATATGATTGTTAGTTTATCTTTCTTTCATTTCATTAATTTGTTGTAGCTTAGTTAACCCCTCTTTGGCCAATAAAGGAAGGCTTGCCTCCACCTTGGCCATTGTAGGTAGTTTTATTCTTTCATTAAGTTATTCTTTTAATCACATAATAATTTCATGACCGACATCTTGGGAGAGTAATCCTCAATACCGCACGGCATAAGGGAAACTAATCCTCATTTGGTGATTTTATGTTTAATGGTTGGATAATCTAATCACTGATCACACATAATAGTTTCCTTTCATTAAATTTCATTTTCATTTGCTTATGGTCTCATTGCTAATTGGTTAAATGATTTAAAGTATTCCTTAAGTGTTAGATCTATAAGTTCATAAATCATTTTTCCTTGCTCATCTTTAAGCATATGTGGTTTTAACTCATGGTTTAAGATTTGATTCACTAACTTGTTAAATCTTCACTTTTTTAAAGCATATATCTTTATTTGAGTTTTAACACATAACACATTTTGGTGAATGTTTAATCTTAATCCATCCTTACACTTTCACTAAGGCAAGTTGTTCTTGCCCTTTCATTTTGGTTTAAAATCTTAAGTATCAACTTGTTAAATCTTTCTTTTCTTAAATGCTTATATCTTTCACATGGTTTAACACTTAAACATGTTTTGATGATGGTAGATCTTAATCCTAAGTTAAATGTCTAAATGATGATGTGATGCTCATATTGCTTAATGTTCTTTTATCTATTGTGGCATAATCCCACATTTTAAGTCATTTCCTTTTCAGATCTACTTTTCAAGCACTCATTAAGTTTAAGTTATCTTGCTTCATGGTTATTTTCTCACATACATAACTTAAATTTTCTTTTCAAGCAAGTTTAATTTTCTGTTATATGTAGCAAGTTGTCCTTGCTTAGTCTCACACTTAACTTGCAAATTTTATGTGGAATGGTTTATAATTAATTGACATATCTATTGTATCATTTCCATTTAAGTTTCATGTGGTGAATGCTCTTTATTTTCAAGCTTTAAAACACATTTTGTGAGCATTTTCATTTTCGGCCATACCCTTAAACGCTAAATTTTGAAGCACTAAAACACTTCTAAAATTCACCCAACACACTAAAAGACCCACCCGCGGGTCATAACAATACTTAGACAACATTTTAGGGGCTTCATTCAGCCATCTCCACCATCTAAAACGGGTTTGAGGAAAACAACGGAAGGAAGAGGCGGGGGACCGTCCTCGTGATTTCGTTGGGGAGATCCTTTCCGGGAAGTACTCTTGCTGTCAGGACTGACCGAGGAAGCTAGGGTGGGCCTCGTTTGCCTTACTATCTTGAGCACCAGGCAGTCATTTGGCCAAGGGAGGAAGAAGCTTGAAGCACACACATAGTTTAGGGGGAAGGGAATTAAAATTTATCAAATCTTTAAACAACTCCTTAAACACTTAGTTGCATAGATCACCTTTGTATGTTTGGGGGATATTAGATGTATGCATAGGCAAACACATTGGTGATAATTTCATTGTTTAATCTATCTTTATTGCAACTCTATGGTTAATGTTTCTTATGTCTATGTGAACATTTGATGTAACATTAAATATCTTATTTATTTACTTGTTGTGGTGTGGATCAAGAAAGTGTTGAGTATCCCACTTGGGGAGGCATCACTTTCTTTGATCCTTGAGTGCTTTTTGTGGTTGCCAGTGAAGACAGTCCAATAGAGTAAGTGCTATTGGGGCATGCTTGGCTTATGTGTGTGAATCACTTACATCTTGTTGTATCTTGTGTATCTTTGTATCTTTTGTGTATGGTGTAGACATTGTAACACTTAGAATTCTTTTGTGATTAATTGTAATCTTGGTTTTGGGGTAGTTCAACTTGTTTCACTTGTAAAACTTTTATAATAAACCACCCTCAAACTTTAGTTGACCCCATTGCCCAACCTTAGGCACTAGTCTTAGTTGACTTAGGGAAAGGGCTGATTCACATATAGAGTAGACTTGCACTTTGCATTGCTGCCTTTGCATCCTAGGATAGTTTTCCCCTTTAGCCTTAACAAATTAAAACTAACTCCTAGAACATTAAAACTAAAATTAATCTAGTAACTAGGGACTACCCCCCTTGGCTTCCCTAGGAGTAAGCCTAGAAGGAAGAGGTTCCAGTCAAGGTGACAGTGTGGACTGAGAACCTAGACATTGTGTCTCCGAGGACACACTAAGTGAGCAGGACTTAGCTCACGTTAGCAAGTGTGTATTAGGACGACAACAAGGCCTTGATGCGTTTTCTCCTTCTTAGCTTCAATAAGAAAACCGCTAGCATGGAAGAGGAAGAATAGAGTGTTGCTAAGGCAAGGCTCCATCTCACTTCATAAAATGGCTTAAAATCTTGACGAGGACATGAGACAAGGACCTACAATGTGTGCTTGTCACCTAGGGTTTATTCAACAAATTATAACAAGAAATGCAAGGAAAACAATACTACAACCATTCAATTAAAAAGTTTTGTAGAAATTCACTTACATTTAACCAAGAAGTCAAGTAGCAAACCCTAGTTGTAACACCTTCCACTAAGATAAATGCCAAAAATGCCAATAAAAGACTTCCTTCAACAATTGCGCCTCACAATTTCAACCAAGAACTCTAATTGTAGCGCAAATTTTAGACCTCACTAATGAGTGAGTGAAAGATGATGAAAAAATGAAGGTTAAAACCCTCAATTTATATAGTACCATGACCTAATTTCACTTTTAGGTCATAAAAAGGTCGACAAGGCCAAAATACTAAAAATGATATTGTTTTACATTAAATGCTTAAAATTAAACCCTAATCAAGCAATAAAGAGACGTCATGCCCCTTTTAGGGTGATGTTAGCCCTTTCTATGGCAAATGCAACATCTTCGAGCAAAACGTTAGCCTTCCTTGGGCTTCTCCAACCTGCCACACGTGCCAAAACTGCCCCAACTGTCTTCCAAAACATCCATGCTGCTAGGTGACGTCATGGTCATGAAGGGTGACGTCCTAGGCCTTCCAAGGCCAACGTTTCATTGAAAAGGGCACAACCCTCCTAGGTCAAGCTCTGTTGGGGTGCCTCTGCAAGACGTCCTCCTTCTCTTCTGTGGAAACCCCTCTGTCCTGTCTTTGCCCCCTGCTAGGGTCTCAACATTCATTTGGTGGGCTCTTCAGCCCCATGGGGGTTCGAATTGATCATCTACCCATGTGTACCTATCCGTCGGGCATGATCCTGCACATCAACAGCTATGCCCTCCATGGGCTCATAAGTCACAGGGATCATAGCAATGTCAATCACATCTCATCATCAATATTATTAAACATGTGCATAAAACCCCTATTACCCCAGTTAAAATCTCAAAGACATTATACAAGCCTGCAACACAAGTTTGGAGAAAGTGATAGGGTGTCCTATTGGGCTAGTGTTCATTGGAAAAGGAAAGTTCTCGGAAAAGAATTCATCCAAGCCATGTAAGTGGGGTGATGTGGATAAGGGATGTCTTGACAATGGGTGCAGTGAGAGCAAGGGAGTGCAAAGTTTTACCTGTGGGTGCCTTTGTAGAAGGCGAGTTGCACCTGTCTTGGATGCAATTTTTCCAAGCCCAATTCATGCCTTTTATTCTTTATTCTTATTGCTTTTTCTTCAAGAAGCTAATCAGGGGACACTGCCCTGGCGTGGTGACTAGTGGTGGCAGCATTACCCACAAGTACTTTCACAGAAATGAGAAGGCTGGCTCATGATGGGACTCCCTTTCTCTTGGCCATGCAACCAAGAGTCACTACCTTGGTGTGGTAACTAGCTGCTAGTAGTGCCATACTGCTAGATACCCATGGACCTAATAGGCTGGCTCGTGATGAGACCCCCTATCCTCTGACTAGGTCTTGTTTTTATTATTTTTTATGGTTCCCTCTTGTCTCTTGCTGAGAAGCCTTTTACTGCTTTCTCGGGGAACCCTGGGCGAAGCATCTCGTGGTTCTATTTTTAGGCTTTTATCTTTTGCCAGCTTGCTTTTACCTTCTGGGCCTTTAGCCCCTTCTTCCCACGAGGTAAGGTGCAATCCTCAAATGATAGGTCAACCCAGTGCTCGGACGAGTGTAATGAGATAGATGAGCGGGAAGCAAGATGTAAAGGTGGTGCTATGATGAGAGCGGACAATGGCTTTTCAGAAATCCCCCTAGTGGAAAACCAAAACCTACGGACACAGGCTTACTAGGGCATCCTGTCATCCCCGCAGAGATGGTCAAGTGAGCAAGTATAAGATCCAAGCATTTGTTAGAAACAAAAGAAATTAAATGCACATATTCAAAGGTTTTGATGATCAGAGTGACACACCATGATACTCGGACTCATTACCTCATGGAGTAAGAACCATCTCTGACACAAGACCAAGTCGATGGTGATGGATGTTGCTGCTGCTGGCAAGGTAGAGGTGCTGAAAGGGAGAAAAGATGGGCCCTCCAGGGCCATGCTAAAAGCCGATCCGGCTCTCGGTACTCCATGTCTAGGACCTGTGGGCCTCGAGACACGATCTCCTAGTTATCTCTAAAACTGGGGGATAACAGGTCCCCCTAAGGGTCAAGATAGAGAATGCGAAAGGGCTTGAGAAATAGTTTAAGTGGTAGCCAAGAGTTGACAAGAGATAAGAGCACATGCAAAGAGTGATTGTACCTGCCCGAGACACAAGAACAAGCCAAATATATATTTATAATGTTAGTTGGACAAGCAAGTTAAGCTTGCTGTCCCTAATTGCAACAGTAAACAGAGATATATATTAGCAAAAAAATGAGTGTTAAAGCTGCTAAACAATTGCGAAAAGTCCAACAAATGATATAAGAGATGAGCTAGATGAACACTAGTAATACTCAAGAATAAAAGCACGAGACTTTAGCATTGAAACAAGGCTGTAATAAAAGGTGTTTCCAAAGATATTTTGTAGCCTTGTGGCTGTAGTAAACCAGTGTTCCACGGGGACACGTCCCCCAGGGTGGGGGTCGTGGGGGACGCGTCCCTCACATCCCCGGGACGGGGGGACTCCGGGGGGGACGTTTCCCCACATCCCCTTTTTGGGGAGACGCGGGGGGACTTGGGGGGACGCGACTCCCCAAGGTGGGGGACGAGACTCCCCAAAAGGGGGACTCCTGGACGTCCCCCCTTGAAAAGGGGGGCTTCTGGATGCCCCCCCCAAAAGGGGGACTCCTGGAAGTCCCCCCAAATTTTTTTTGCCTAGTAAGACTTCAAAAAGAAAAAATTAAATTTAAATTTTGTTTTTTAAAAACAAATATATATAAAATTAATTTATGTTATTGTTGAGATTTATCATATTATCATTATTATTTTTATTTTTAAAATTTTACTTTTTATATTTTTTTATATTATATATGTGATGTCCCCCGTCCCCCATTTCCCAAAAATCCCTAAAATTTGGGGGTACTTCCACACATCCCCCTTGTGCGTCTCCCCGCACCCGCGTCCCCCCGTCCCGGAGTCTTGGTGGAACATTTTAGTAAACAAGTTGTTACAATAATAAATCCCACCACCAAAACTTACAAGGAGTCCACCCAAAAGTTGCGCTAGACCTAATAGATTATCGTGACAAACTTTAAGGAGATTATGACGGTTGAAAGGCAAGTTATAAGTGAATAAAGAGAGCCTTTGCTGCAGCCTTAATGGCTGTAGCTTTTAATGAGTTATAACTCTAAGAAGACTAGGCCAATCAAGACGCCCTAGTGGCCTTGACAAGCCCTTAGCATGCAGAAAATTATTCAATTGAAACAAGATTAGTATCTCATAAATCACGTTTACCGAGGCAAATAATTTATTTCTCCAATGCGAAAAATATGATTGGTGCCTTTATAATTGGGTGAAAGAGGTCTTTAAAACACAAGTTGGATCAACAAGATCCCTAGGGGTGTAAATCCTCTTACTCCCTAGGGTATGCCAACCAACTTAGGGTAAATCTAGGAGGGTGTACACACTTGTACTTCTCCTAGCAACCCTTGTTCAAGAATGACTTATAACTTTAACAACAAGATGAAGCATAAATGGAGGGTGTATCCAACATACTCCTCCTAGGGTTTCTACCACAAATAACTAAAAATAAGCAAGAAATAACTAGCATATGCAGATTTTCCTTACCACTTCCAAGAAAAGAGATACAAACCCTAGTTCACCATGCAAATTACCATCCAAGAGCAAAAGAATAAGCCTTCAAGAGGTGCGCATCATTTCACTTCATCCATTCACCAAGAGATCACACCAAAAACCATTTGCAAGAGAGAGATACCAAAAATGCACAAGTATAGCGAAAATTTCAGCCATAAAGTCTTCTCACAATGGTAGAGTTATGTTATAATGATTTGAGTTTGATCTCTATTTATACAAAAAGTCTTAGACATAGTTTGTCCACTTAGGTTAGGGTAAACACAAAGTAAGGGGACAACAAATGCCTACTTTGCTCCTTTACAAAAATAATACTAAACAATTCATACTTTGCACATAAAATGAAACCCTATGTAAGACGTCACCCCTCTAGGGGGACGTTTCGACACTTTTCCAAGTCGTTGGAGAAGAAAGTGGAGGTCATTGGGGCTTCTTGAGCCTCCTCTTCATGCGCCAAGGTCTCTCCATTCTTCCTATGGTCAAATCATGCCAAGTGTCAATGAGCAACAACTCCATCACCACCAAACCCTAGCCCTAGGTGACATCAAGCCTCCAAAAGTGACGTTTTGCCTCTCCTAGGAAAGTCGTTTGGGTAATAGGGGCTAGGTAAGGTCATCCATGATGTCTTCTAGGCCTCCAAAGGCACGTCTTCTTCATCCGGCATGCGGGCCCTAGGCATCCATCTTGTGGGCTTCTTGTTCCATAGAAGCCCAAGCTAAGCTTGTTCTCCCAAAACTGGCCACCAAGCAAGGTCCTGCAAAACAAATGGGTACGCCCTCCAAGGACCTCAAGTCAAAATATCATGGCAAGTGAAAACCACATCTAATAAACAAGGCACCTAAAAATGTGCATAAAAACTACCTCTCAAATTAAACAAATGCTCAAAGACCCTATGCAATTGGCCAAGTTTAGGTATTGGAGGGGTGTCATAATAGTCCTATTGGGTAGACCAAAACCCTCAAGTAGGGGATGCTCCCAAGGGTGCCCCTTCAAGGTCATATAGTGGATGATGAGGTGGATAGGGGTTTAGACTTCATAGGTTAATGAGTTTCATGACATACAAGGGCTCGTATTGTCTCTGTTATCCCCGATATCTAAGGATAACTAGGAGATCATGTCTCGAGGCCCACATGGTCCTAGACATGGAGTACCGAGAGCAGGAGTGACTTGAGCATGGCCCTGGAGGGCCCACCTTTCTTCTTCTCAGCCAGACTTGTCCTGTCAGTAGTAGCAGCTTCCATCACTACCGGCCTGGGCTTGCGTCAGAGAGGACTCTTGCTCCATGAGGTAATTGGTCCGAGGTATCATGGTATGTGTCATATTTGATTGTTATAACCTTCTTAGGTATGCATTAGGTTCCTTTCATTTCTGATGACTGCTTGGATCTTACACTAATCCATTTGACCACCGTTGGGGTGATTGATGGGGTAACTTAGCAAGCTGGTATTCATGGGTTTTGGTTAGCCACCAAGGGGGGTTTGCAGAGCCATCGTCCGCTCCCACCATCTTATCACTTTTACATCTTAAACCCTGCTCATCCATCCCATTCCCCTAGTCTAGCCATTAGGATGACCTCTTAGGGTACACTTTGTCTTGTGGGAAGAAGGGGCTAAAGGCCCAGGGGGTAAAAGCAGCTGGTAAAAGATAAAAGCCATAGGAAATGAAACCTAGAGACGCTTCGCCCAGGGGATCCCCGAGAAGGCAATAAAACGCCTCTCGATAAGAAACTGAGGGACCCTAAGAAAAATGATAAAATAAATAAATGCAAGACCTAACCAAGAGGATGGGAGGTCTCAT
>CBVK0100352550.1:0-20875 GCA_900067695.1 Picea abies
ATATATATATATATATATATATATATATATATATATATATAGGGATTTTTGGTTGGGTTTTGGATATAGGGAGAGTATCTTTTTTTAATCCAATTAGGGATTATGGGATCAAGAAGTATGTACCTCTAAAAAATGGTCACTTCTATATTAAGGAATATGGTAACATATTAGAACCGTAAAAGAAGAATAATATCCAACCTAACCAAAATAAGATAATAGGACCAAGGCCCTACAAGAAGGGGTTCCTCAAAGAAAAAAATCTTCACCAACAAGATTAATTATAACTTGAATCAAATACTTAAGAACCCTTCCCAGGGAACCAAGAGGGAAAAAAATGATGGATTAAGAAGTTACCCAAGTAAACAAGAGAAGAAGGAAGGAACAAACCCTATAATGTCTCCTCTCCAAGTGGTATAGTAATCCCTCAAATGGATTTATCTTGAAATATAATAGAAGTATTTAATGACCATAAAAAATATCTAATGCAACAAGAAGATAACCAAGAAATAGAAATCTCCAATAATTGACACCAAAACCTCAAAAGGAAGGATTTCTATTGATTGTAGTCACAAATGATACAATAATTCACAACAATTTGGAATGATAGGGGAACCTTTATTTATAGAGGAGGCTTCTATATCCTTCTCATTATTTCTTAATTATTTCCCTAAAATTATCCTAGGAGACTAACAAAGGAGACTTTTCATCCACACAATGAAGTAGACTGAGTCAATACTTAATCAAATGATTCCACATGTACATAAAACCCTCATGGGAGAGGAAGATCCCACAAATAATGGGGCTCATTTTCTCTCCTATCCCAATGTTCCAAGGAAATAGTGATGTGGAGGCCTAAAAACATGGTGAAGTAACCTCCTAGGAAAGAAAATCTCCAATCTTCCTCTCCTCCAAGTGGAATGACCTCATGAAAATGTGGAGAAGAAACTCAAACATGGACAACCTCCCTATAATGTGCTCAAGGAATCCTCAAAAGGTGTCTCCAAGGTATGACCAATCCCTCAAGTCAATCAAAGGTGATCCAAAAGGCAATGAAGATGCATATCCAAGTCAAAACATCACCCAAAAAACCCACATCATTTCCATAAACCCCACATGTGCAGGTCATCCCTCAAATCATGTGAAAGACAACTCCAAAAGTGATGAAAGAAGGAGGGTGTTTGAGAATCTCCACTGTGGCATGTGTATAGGATGTCCATGTATGGAGTAATAGCCCAAATGTTCTCAAAGGATGTGACCAATTCCTCAGAATATGTGTACTACCTTGATAACTATGACACTACCATGGGAGACATGAAACTAAGTGATCATATGCAAAATAATATGTGATAGTAGATAGAAAAAGTGTGATGAATACATAAGAAAGGAATCCATTCTTAGGAATAGAATAAGTGTGCTATACATCAATGTGACAAACTTTACAAAGAGAAACACTTTTACATCACATAAAAAGGGGTAAGAGAGACCATACAACTCCCCTAGACCATGTGTCCTAGTAGATCCACCCCAATATGGTTACATACCAACCCATATCATAAATGACTGTCATGATGAAGAGTGACCAACATCAAGCGGTAGTCGACTGAAGCCATAAAAGAAAATCATATGACATCAAGCGGTAGTCGACTGAAGCCATAAAAGAAAATCATATATTAAAATGGGGACTAAAAGGATGGGCCTTGACCGACCACATGGGGTCTGGAGATACCACATAAGCCCCCTACCAATACATATAACATATAAACATGGTCCAATAATATAAGTAAGTGAAAATACAACCATACTTTTGGCCCATCATGGTACAACAAGGCACATAATCTACTCATATGATGGTCCACATCTGGAAAACAATATAGGGTACACTAAGAATATGAGGTGTAACAACTAGCTCCAACTCGAGGACATGTGCTCATCTTGAGAGTGCATGAGAAATTTGCAAACATATATACCTAAGATATTATCAACCAATGGATTTCAAATACAGGGGATGGTGAATACACAAATGTCTTTTCCCCTTACCTAAAAGAGAAATAAATCCATGCGTAAAATAACTATGTATCCAAGAACATGTTAGTAGCAACACATATCAAAGAAATATGCATACATGTAAGAAACATTTAAATTTTTATTCTAAAAAAAAAAGAAAATACAAAAATAAATACAATAAAATCACACAAGTAAGAAAGGGTAATAAACTAACTATAGTACAAGTATGCCCCATGGAATAAAAAATTACCTTCATAGAATATCTTCATAATTTTCCCATTCATGGGAAATGGAATTCGCTCACCATCCATATGACTTGGATAGAAATAATTATTACTTGCAAATCCTTCAATTTTGTAAGGACCCAACCAAAGACTTTCAAACTTGCCATGTTTACTTGCCTTTTCATTTATTTTGTTTCACATGAGAACAAGATCACTTTTTTGAAAGTTTCTTGAGTAAGCCTTTTTATCAAAATTTGTCTTCATATTTTCCTAACTCCCTTTCTATATGATCAAAGGCATGTTTTCTATTATGGTTAATCTCAATCAACTGGTTGTTGTTTTTTTTACATTGCATCTTGATTGGATGATAATTGTTGCATTAATTTGTAAACTGGGATTTTTTAGGTGAACTAACAATGTAACATCCATCATGTACACTAAATCAAATGGGATTTTTCTAGTGGAACATTTATTAGTTATTATATGAGCCAATAGATTATACTTGATCTTGCTATCTCAAGTTTTCTTGTTGTGCCCCATCATCTTCTTAATAATGGTCCTCAAATTCTTGTTACTTGACTAAGCAATACCATTTCCATGAGGGTAATAGTTGGAGGAGTGGGATAGGACAATTCCATAGTTAAAACAAAAGGATGACAACTCTAAATAAATGAATTTGTTGGCATTGTTGAGAATAATAATTGTTGGCACTCTGAAACAAGTGATGGTCTTCTCTTCCAAAAAATCCATGACAACCTTATATGTATCCTTCTTGGTTGGTATAGCTTCAACCCACTTCGTGAAGTAATCTGTAGCTGTGAGAATCCATTTGTAACCATTACTAGGATTTTGTTTAAATTCTCAAATAAAATCAAGGACCCATTGTTGGAAGGGTGCTTCCCCTATTATTGGCTGCAAAGGAAGGGTTTTTATCTTTGGATTTTTTGTAAAGAGTTGGAAAGGCTAGAACAATATTATAAACTTGTGGACATCTAAGAACATAGTAGGACAATAGTAACCACCTTTTAAAATCTTGTGGGTGGTGGTTCTTGTTGAATGATATCCACCACATAAACCCTTATAAAACTAATTCATTGAGTTCTTATACTCTTCAGGGTCTACACATATCATAATTAATCCATTCATATTTCTCCATTCAATACCTTGGTTGATAAAACACAATTTGGAGGCCTTCAATATTAACGCTATTGTTTTATGATTTTTCAAGTGGTTTGGACTTGTAATATTCTTAAGATAGCATACAATATCAACATATCAATCATGACATTCCAATTCTTCCAAAATCATTGAGATCATATGGAAAGGATCTTCTTTCAATCCAAGGGAACTACATTTCCTTTTGCCATCATCTGAGCTAATCCTTGACCCTATAACAACTTTGTGGGTTTAATTTCCAAATAATAATCTTGAATATTATAAAACCACTTTTCTCTAGTTCCCAAACAATCTTGTTGAGCCAAAATATATTTCATTGCAGAGTGAGGAATATAGGAAACTGTCTTTGAATAACCCATACAAGTTATGAAATGCTTTAGTGACTTAACAAGAACATAGGCTTGATTTTTCATGGTTGAATACTTACTTAGCATCTCTTATAACTTTACTCATAAAATCTATATGTTTCTTTTCACCTTGATCATTCTTCTGAAGAAGAACACCCACAATGGTATCCATTGGGAGAAAAGGACAAAATGTAACATCCCCATTATAATCCCCAGTTTAATTAATGCATAATGTAGACATGAATGTGGTTATGGCCAAGTGATTTAATATGTGACTTGTATTTCTAAATTTTAATAAAGAAAATGTGATTCCAACTACTGGGGGAGCATGGAAAAATATGGCAGTTGGGTTTTCCACAAGATAAGGGAGTGCCTAAGAGGGATCTAAAGGGTAAATTATTTACGGGTATTAATGCAAAGCCACTTTCCTGAATTTTGTTATCATTGTGTATAAACCTTATATTTTCTCTTTGAGTGTATGAGATATGAATTATTAAACACATGTAAGAGGGTGGGTGTGAGAAGTTACATCCCATAGTTATTGGGAGCATGGAGCTGGAGTAAAATCAACATTCGGGAGAGTGAGAGCCAACTTCTTGGGGACAAGATTGGAAATTCATATGTGAAGAACAAACAATTTTAGATAGTCATGTGTTTTGGAATGAGAAAGGGAGAACAAGGAAAAGAGAGCTTTGGAGCTACAACAACAATGGAGGGAAACTTTTGGAGTGTTTTTGAGTTGTTGAATACTAAAGAAGAAAGTTGTCAGGATTGTAGAAGAACTAGGCTGTCATGCCTGGAGAGTAAAATCCCATGTGAGCTGCATTGTAACATCAAGTGATTATTGTTTTTTCACTGGTAGTTTTCCTAGCAATGAGTTTCCCTTGAGTTCCTAGTAGTAATATTAATGGTTACCTATGCCAGAGATACCTTGGTAAATGAATGATATGCTTGATGGAATGAGATTAGTGAAGGGGTAAACTCCTTGTGTTGGGTAGGTAAAGAGGAAGAGAGCTGGTGGAAATTGAGATAGATGTAGGAGAATACCAATGGGTTGTGGGATATTTGAGTTGTGAGTGGATTGTGAGAGACTCCATGTTTCTTGGATTCCTATCCCTAGATTAGGAGTGACTTCCTATTGATATCTAGAACAAAAAGTCTATGGTTGGGTGGTACGTCCATCCCAAGTAATTGGTTGCACAAGTGTTCTGAAAAATAAGTGTTTATCTATTTTCCTGAGTTATTTATGAGTTATTTGTTTTGTTTTAACTCTATGTGTATGTGAATGGTTTATATATTGTTGTGTATGGAATTGATTAGATGCATTCATGTTTATTTTAGCATGCTATAGCTACATTTAAATTAGTGATAACCAAATGGTTAAAATTTGTGTGTATTCTTGTAGCTGGTAAACTAGAGGATTAATTAGTAGAAAATTTCAAATTTATGGGTATTCTGAATGGTAATGTTCCTTAAATAAGTCGAGGGTTGTTACAAACTAGTATCAGAGCTCAAGGTTCTACATCGAGCTTGTATGGGGCAAGAGTCAGTGTGAATTGGGAAAATTCATCATTGTAGATGTTAACACCATGATTTTCATAGCTAAGGCTAGATTTTTGTCAACAATTTGCAAAGTCATGCCTATTAGCACCCATATTGTTTTTATGCCTGGCATGATCTAACATCTCCAAGGGTTAGTTTCAAAAGGAAGGTTTTCATTTATTATTTCCATTTCCATTTGCAACTACGTGCTACAAAATTTTCTATGCAATGCGCAGAGCGCTTCACCGTGCAAAGGATTCTGTCGTGCAATGGATTTTCGTCGCACAGTGGATTTCGTCGCGTAGTGGATTTCTGTCACGCAATGGATTTTTGTCGCGTAGTGGATTTCGTCGCGTAGTGTATTTCATCGCCCAGAGTATTTCGTCTCACAGTGGGCTGTCATGCATGGGATGTTGTCATGCATAGTATGTTGTCACGCAGAGGATGTCATCGCATAGTGGATTTCATCGCGCAGTGGATTTTCTTGCGCACGGGCTATAGGTCGCACTACGAAAATGACTGGTTTAGTGGTCAACTTCAAGATCAATTTATGACCAAATGGAGAATATTTTTTAAACTCCCCAAGAGGGTTTTGTCTAATACAAAACAAATAATAAAAACCTCTCTCATATTTGCAAAATGTGTCACAAATTAGGAGATTCGAAGGAATCTTTGAGATTTATTTTTCATCTTTCATGATTTCCTGTCTGAGACATGTTTCTGCGACACGTATTCCGTCCATATGGGGATTCATTTAAAGAAACCGAGAGAAAATTTTCTTTATAACGGGATTAAATACAAAAACTTATATCAGTTTCTAAAAATAGTTTTTTATCAGTGATATACGATGTCATATTTAACGCTTCTTTTCCCAGCTTGTTGTGCATTCCGCTGTGTTTTTTGTTGTAGGCTATTGTTGCATAGCATACTTGTTGTGCAGGGATGACAGAGTGTCCAAAAATTCACATGATGACTCATCACAACCATATGGTCGAATTTGGATCATGATAAATGAATGTAAAAAATATTTTGGTTACGATTATGATTTGGCAAAGTCGGGTTTTCTATTTTTAGTGAATCTGTTGAAGTTATTGTTCTCTTTAAAATAAAACAGATCCATGATTCTAGTAGGGAGTAGTTCGACCCTAGCATCCAAGGGTGACATTATATTTCTATATATGGGGATCATTTTCATGTAAACAGGGTTTTTTGGTTGGAAAAATTGGTAGACGACAGCTATTGTATGTAATTTGAGTTTTTTGACCGAAATTTAATGCAAAGGTCCTATAACTTGATGAAAATATTCTAGTTGCAATAGTTGGATGTATCGTTCCTCTTCCTTTGTGTATGTGCTTCTTGTCATATTTATTCATATCTTTTTCTATCTATTTCGGAATGAATTTTTGAACCCGTGGATTCGTTGAGCAGTGCCCCTTGTTCGTGCCACCTAGACAAAACATTTTCTTCTAAACATTAACTCTGAATTCACCCATAGTGGTGCTCCAAGTTACTTCCTGTATTTTTCTCTTGCCACACATTATGGTTTTACACTGAACATCGTTTCTCACCTAGTCTTATCCTCTCAAGTTCAGTCACTGAGTCACTTGTCTCTATCATTCCCTCAAATCGACTCCATAGCCCAAGTCTTACTTTCTTGTGCCAATATAACCAAAGCCCATTTTATCAAAGGTGTTAAATCTAGACACTTCTTTCAAAGCCAAATCCCATGCATAGATCATCCCTCCCATGAGAGCCCTCTCTAGAGCCGAAAGGCTAGTTTTGACTCTCAAAGTTGGTTGAAAATGTTACCTTCGTCATCTATTTATCAACTAAACATATTTACAGAGTGTTAACATTTCAGTGTCGTTGTCGGGAACAAAATTGAATGAAATTTTCCCTAGGAAGAACGACATTGTTTCAATTCTAAGGTCTAAGAGAAGTAGACACTTAGGCACATATTGGCTGTATTTATGCTCTGGTGACTCCACACATCAAAAAATCAGTTTGAAGGTGATGCCACTGGCAGAAGAATCCAGAGATAAATTTTTCATGGAGACTCCAATCAAGCTTCAGATGCGATTCAAAAACTCCACTGGAGAATGAGACCTATTGACATAGATATGGAAGAGTGGTATAGAAAAATCAGGTACTCAATCTCAAGTTTAGTTCAAGAAGTAATTTTATGTTTTATCAATATCTTCTTGTCCTTTCCTAAGTTTTTCAAAAGAATATTTCTTCACTTACTTTGTTCAAATGAATCCCATAGATCTACCCTTGTATATCCTTCGTTTCAAACTGTAGGTATACCTCCTTCTTGTATAACCGATATTCACCAAGATCCTTCCTATGAACCATATGATGTTCATGATCATTCTTATGAGATTAATGAAACTGAAGTTGATCTTGTACCTTCTGTTCTTAATCATGTACCCTCCAAGATTCAAGAAAGATACAGTCCTCTTAAATTTCCTTCCATCCTTCAGGACTTTCCTCTTAAACATTATAAGTATCTTCCTAGGTTTGATGGAGAGCTTGATGGACAATCAACTAAAAAAAATATTCAGGTATTTGAGAATTTCATAGACGTTTTTGAGATTGAACATGATGATGTGTCTATGAGGGCCTTTTCTCAGTCCTTACAAGGAGATGCCAAAGCATGGTTCAGACATTGGTAGCCTTAGTCGATTAGCTCGTGGGATGAACTGAGGGAAGATTTCCGTAGATTTTTGGTTGAGATAAAGTCATGGAATGTAATCCTTTCAGAGTTTTATGCCATGAGAATAATAAAACATGAAACCATCTCAAATTTCAGTGGGAGGTTTGCTAGTATTTATTATAAACTGCCTAAGGAACTCCAACATCCTGAAGTTGTTGCCATGCTCCATTATGTAACAACCTTTCAATCAGACTTATCTTTTCCATTGATGGAGAGGAAGTCTATGTCTTTGCAGCAAATGTTCAACAATGATCAGGAAGTTGAATACAATATTCAAGCATGTAAACATATTCGAAATGAGAAGTTGGATGCTAAAGAACATGACAATGAATGTGCACAAAGAACAGTTGATTTGAATCTTAAGAAGAGGGTTAATAATATCATATGTCCTCTTGAAGCTTTAAATGTTGATGGTTTTGGAAATGATTATATTCCATTTATTGAAAAAGAAGGTGCTAATTTATCTTTTGACCCATCTCATGATAAGAATGAGGCTGATTGTTTTATGTATTAATTTGTAGATAGTCAAGAAAATGAATTTTCAAATCAACTTGTTGAAGAGCAGGTTGATGTCCCAAGATTTTTCTTGTTAGATGACATTGCAAATGTTGTTGATTTTCCTATATATCATAAATATGATGATGGTTATGATGTTGACTTTCTAGAACAACCAGTTGCACGTTCTCTGTTAGAAAATGTTCATTTTCAGCAGTGTAATGAGAGCAATCATCCTACATATCACAGTTACAAACAAGAATATGAAGAAAGTACCGAATCAGCTGAAGGAAAGTATTTACCTTTATGATTTGCTTCATTTAAATTGTGGAAAGAATATTTAAATATCATCAATAAGGAAGAGGAATGTGTACTGATGCAAAATCACACTGATTCATGGGAAAAAATTGACAAGAAATTGCAACAATCTTCTCATGTGTTTAGTGACCCTGATGCTTGTTATATGGAAGGTTTTATCAGGTCAAATTTGTAGCCATTGGTCGAAGATGAATCTGAAAATGAGTGTGTTCATCAATCCAAAGAAATTGAAAAATGTGAATATAACAAAAGTGAAGAAAATGAAGAAGGTTTTGAATCATCTGAAAGAACCTTGCCATTGTGTTTCACTTCTTTCAAATTGTTGAAGAAATTTTTTTATAATGTTTCAAATCAAAGATCCTCCAGGCATGATGTTGAATATGAAGAAAGAGGTGGAATTACAAATGAAAACCATCTTCCATTATGTTTTTCTTCCTTTGAATTGTTGAAAGTAAGTCATGATATAACAAAGGAAGAAGAGAAGTTTGATTGCATTCACAATGACACTGTTTTACATGAGAAAATTGTTATCAGTGAGGAACACCAACAACCTTCTCATACCTTTAATGACCCTGTTGATGATTACATGGAAGGGTATCTCAGTTTAGATTTGTGGCCTGTGATTAAATATCAACTTGGACATAAATATGGTGGTCAATCAACGCCATTGTTAGATATGGATGGCTTTCCACCAAGGGTTTCATTTCAGCCAACACTGTCTTTTGAGTCAGAAGATTGTTACTTCCAATAGTCTCAATAGATTTTTCATCCTCTTTGTGGTGATCAACAGGTTGAATTACATGAAAACAAGGATGCAATGGAAGGGGTGAAACATGATTTCTATTTTATGTGTGTTCTAGAGGATCCATTTGTAGTTTTGTTGGAGGGGGAAAACAATACCAATGTTTTAAATTTTTTGATATTTGAATTTATAGATAAATTTTTGAATGGCTTATCAGTAAACAAGCTTTGGAGCAAGCATGTGAAAAGAAAGAAAAAAGTGGATAAAGTGCTTGCATGGTTGCATTGGCATTTTGATTTCACTTGATTGGCATCCTTTTCAACATTTAGGGTAGGTAGGAGTGTGAATAAGATTGGTACTACGAGCATTTCTTTTAGAAATCTGTAGTTTTCATTTTCAACTTAGTTTCAATTTTCAGTTTGGATCATATACAACTTTGAGTTTTCAGCGGATACATGCGACATGTCAGAGAAAAGTTTTCAATGGTTCAGGAACATCCCAGTGGATAGGCACAAGGTCTACGAGTTCTTTCCTACCTCACTGGGAGAATATCATCCTCATTGGAGCCACTTGTTAGCACCATGATTTTCATAGCTAAGGTTAGAGTTTTATCAATAATTTGCAAAGTCATGCCTATTAGCACCGATATTGTTTTTATGCCTAGCATCATCTAACATCTCCAAGGGTCAGTTTTAAAAGGAAGGTTTTATTTTAGTATTTACATTTCCATTTGCAACTGTGTGCTGTAAAATTTTCTATGCATTGCACATAGCGCTTCACCGCATAAAAGATTCTGTCATGTAGTGGATTTTTATCGCACAATGGATTTCATCATGTAGTGGATCTCTATTGTGCAGTGGATTTTTATCGCGCAGTGGATTTCGTCGTGCAGTGGATTTCGTCATGCATGGGATTCTGTCGCGCATAGGATATTGTCTCACAGAGGATGTCATCGCGTAGTGGATTTCATCATGTAGTGGATTTTCCTGTGCATAGGCTACAAGTCGCACTACAAAAATGACTGGTTTAATGGTCAACTTCAAGCTCAATTTCTAACCAACTAGAGAGGAATTTTGAAAATACCCAAGAGGTTTTTGTCTAGAACAAATCAAATAATAAAAAACTCTCTCATATTTGCAAAATGTGTCATGGATTGGGAGATTCGAAGGAATCTTTGAGCCCTATTTTCATCTTTCATGATTTCCTGTTCGAGACATGTTTTTGTGACATGTATTTTGACCATCTAGAGATGAATTTGAAGAAATCGAGAGATTTTTTTATTTATAACGGGCGTAACTACAAAAACCTTTCTCATTTTCTAAAAATATTTTTTTATTAGTGAGATACGATGTCATCTTTAACGCCTACTTTCCCAGTTTGTTGCGCATTTTGCTGCATTTTTTGTTGTAGGTTACTGTTGCATAGCAGACTTGTTGTACAGGTATGACAGAGTGTCCAAAAATGCACATGATGAATCATCACAACCATATGGTCGAATTTTGATCATGATCAATGACTGTAAATAATATTTCTATTACAATTATGAGTTGGCGAAGTCGGGTTTTCTATTTTTAGTGAATCCGTTGAAGTTATTGTTCTCTTTCAAAGAAAACAGATCCATGATTCTAGGAGGGAGTTTTTCGACCCTAGCAGCCAAGGGTGACATTATATTTCTATATATGGGGATCATTTTCATGTAAACATGTTTTTTTTGGTTAGCAAAATTGGTAGAGGACAACTATTGTATGTAATTTGAGTTTTTTGACCGAAATTTAATGCAAAGGTTTTGTAGCTTGATGAAGATATTCTAGTTGTAGCAGTTGGATGTATCGTGCCTCTTCCTTTATGTATGTGTTTCCTTCATCTTTATTCATATATATTTTATGTCTATTTTGGAATGAATTTTTTAACCTATGGATTCACTACGCAACGCCCCTTGTTCACGCCACTTAGACAAAACATTTTCTTCTAAAAGTTAACTCCAAATTCACCCATAGTGGTGCTCCGAGTTACTTCATGTGTTTTTCTCCCACCACACATTACGGTTTTACACTGAAGATTATTGCTCACCTATCCTTATCCTCTCAAGTTCAATCACTGAGTCATTTGTCTTTGTCGTTCCCTCAAATCGACTCCATAGCCCAAGTCCTACTTTCTTGCACCAATATAACCAGACCCTGTTTTATCAAAGGTGTTAAATCTAGCCACTTCTTGCAAAGCCAAACCTTGTGCGTAGACTGTGCCTCCTGAGAGAGCCCTCTCCATATATGAAAGGCTAGTTTCGAGTCTCAAAGTTGGTTGAAAAAGTTACCTTCGTCATCTTATTATTAGTCGAACAGATTTATAGAGTGATAAGAGTAGATATCATTCTATCATGAATTTGGGAGAAAATGATGAACCATAGTGAAATCCCAAAATTTGTTGGTAGATTCAAATTTAATTTGTTTAGAATGATTGAAGGGAATATTTATGGCAGTAAACTATAGGTTGTAGAGTTGAAATCTAGACTATTCATTTGAATTATGTATTTCATGGTGACTTTAAAGTTTGGTGATTGGAGTCCCATATTCTTTTGACCTTGAGAATCAATGGTCGAGATTCATTTGTGAAGTTTGAAGAGGGGGTTCCCGATAGGTTTTCAAAAATTGGTTTTTGGAAAAATATTGAAGTGAGGCATGAGGTTAAGTTCGAAGGGAGAAACTTTATGGTGCAAGATTGAAAGAATGAGAGAATTTGATTGACATCACTCTCATCCATTAGATATTGAAAATAATTTTTTTTTGGAGGGATCCATTTGGAAGTCTGAGGGTAACTTCGCGTTTCGATGAAGTTCGTCAAACCGAATTAAAGGTCGAGGCATTGTAATTTTCCATGAAGATATGTATCGTCAGATGCGAGAGATGTCAATCATTAGATCCTTCTGAAATGCATATTTCAAAGGGTTCTTTCAGAAATCCTAATGATGGTGTTGTGTTTTCTAAAGATATTGTCTGACCGAGGTAACTAGTGAGCAACTTGGAAACCCGAGATGACAGAGACTATTGGTCAACACGATTGTTGATTGTCCCATATATCATACGAGCATGTTGTCTCAAAAGGGCCAAGGGTAGAAGAAAATTCCATGTTATATTTCCTTGTCAGATGACATGTCAACAAGAGCAGGTGAATCAAAGAATTTTATGTGGAAGTCAGGTACAGGTAGGATCCTTAGTAGCTTTTGGTAAAGGTAAAAGTTAGAGACTCAGGGATGAATCACGACCATTCATTGAGAGAAGAGATTAGATATCAAGTGTTTTTTTGGGATCAATAGTTGGAAGGGATCATTTAGGAAGACTATTTTCAAAAGGCCTAGATCGGGAAAAATTTCCCAAAGGAGTGTTTCTGATTGTCTTCAGAAAGAATTGTTTCCGATGGTTTTGGAAATGACGTTTCAGAAGGATCTGTGAGCATGGGGAAATTTATTTTCTCTGATGGGAAGAACCCAAGAAGGAGTGCCTAAAAGGCTTTCAAGATGATGAAATGGCCAAGTCATAGGATGAAACATGGAATCGACAGACATGTCTCATGCCATGTCAACTAGATTTTTCATGAAATTTTTCATTTTGTGTAGGTCTTCAACTTTTGGGGGAATTTTGAGGGCCTAAAAAACATTTTTAGGTAGTCAAAATATAGATAAATATGTACACCTTTTTCGCTTAAAATTAAATATAAAATGTGAGATCTTTCTAATGAGTTATTATGGGTGTAAAACAAAGCTTATATGAGAAAGTTAAAATTGAAACAATATAGGGTATAGTTTTAATACTAGTTTACTTCTAGAGGGCATAACTCCTTGCTTAGAAGTTAGTTTGGGGCACAAGAGTAGTCTATGGAAATACCATGGACCATAGAAGACAACCATGGAACCATATTTGGAATCTGGGTACTTGAAAGTGTACAGGGTGAAAGAGAAGACACTTGTAGCATATAGTGCTAAAATTTTGAAAACAATTAAAACTTTTATAGGTCATAACTATCATCCAAGAGACCAGACAAAGGTGAAAATTTAATATTTCATTCAAAAAAAAAGGTATGAATATAACTAATTTTGATTTTTTCAAAAATACAAAGGATTTGGTGTAGGGATGCTTTCACAGGGATAAAATTTTCAAGTCATGATAAAGAACAAAAAGGACAAAGTTGTCATTTCCATATTGCTACAGATTTTGACTAGAGCATTGGGTTGATAATATGAGAGTGGTTGTGAATTCAATATTAGTAGTTTTATCTATGTCCCATAAAAAATTGTCCTTCATTCCTAACAAATTTTCCTTTGTACATGGCCAATGTTGGTGTCTAAGATTATTTTATTATAGGGAGAAAGGTGCATAAGAGGGGTAAGGTGGCAATATTCAATTAACCATAAATTTAATATTGGAGCTCAGAATTGGGAAAGCGAATAGTCATTGCAAAGGTATTGAGGAGGATAATCCATATATTAACCCATAAAATTGATTGGAACATTAAATTTTGAATTCAACTTAGAATAATATCATTGGTGTCCATTAAAGAGAAGAAAATTTATGCATTCTTTTTCTAGAACTGTGTATGTGTGTGTGTTTTGTCTAACAGACATTTTATTGTAGAATTGGAGGTCGAGAAAACAAACTTGGTTCTTATATGAGGATTGGAGTTATGGAATATGCGCAAGGATCTTAAAACCATGAGGAGGAGGTCATAGGTCTACATGTCAGCATGGGAAATTTTGAGATAAATCCCAATGGAAGAATAGGTAGAGAGGAGCTTCTGACTATGAAAATCCTATAGACACAAATGAAGAGATATAGCGAATTTAATGAGAATATTATGAAATCTTAGGAGGAGATACTATAGAGTCTATATATGTTAGAGAGGAAAGACAATAAATACTTTGGCACAAACTAAGCAGCTAGTGCTAGACAAGTGGTAGCATCTAGATTCCATAGAAGAAGGGATGATCATGGGAATAAAAGAGAATCAATAAGTATAATAAGGCATCATCATTCCCCACAGAAATACAGTAGAATAGCTCATTCAAGTTTAGGGATAGGTAGCATCCCAAGTGTGCCTCCTGTCAGGAGGCAAAGGAGAAGGCTCGAGTGAGACATTTTACAAGGTGAACTTAGGAAAATAAAGCCAACAAATTTTAATGGTAGGCATAGAAAGGGAGAAAACATTGAAGCATGGTTTTTGGAAATGAAGAAATATTTCCATATGCATAATTACCCCTCAAGGGTAGAAACTAGAATTGAAACCTACCACTTGAAAAGAAAGGCATCCATGTGATGGGATCAAGTTAAGCAATCCAAACACTTTGATGAGAATAAAGTCTCATGGAGCCAATTCAAAGTAAATTTCCATTAGATATATTTTTTCGGAGAGTTACTATGAAAGGAAGATGAAAGCATTATTTGATCTCAAGTTGGGAAGCATGACAATGAATGAATATGAGAATACATTCTTTGAGTTATTGAAGTATGTGGGATTCATAAAGGATGAGAAGGTCAAAATCCAAATATTTTTTAGTGGTTTACCCTCCTTCTATAGTGACAAGATACATTACGATAACCCCAAGACTTTGGATGAGACCATAAAGAGAGAAAATAATATTTAGTTATGAGTAGAGAAGAGGAATGAGATTCTTCCAAAAAGCATGGAATGGCAGGATGAAACAGAAGAGGGATCAAATACAAGAAAAATTTAAGCCGCCCTTTCATAAGAACAAATCACAAGCAAGTAAACAAGGAAAAGCAACCCAAAATGAGCCCAAGATGGAAAATTCATTTATGAAAAGGCCAAGGAAACATCTTATACAATGTTCGGATGTGAGGTAAATCACTTATATAGATACTTCCCTCACAAAAGAGAAAGAATGAGGATTGTCCACAACGTTCAAGAGGCTGAAACAATGGAATACACAGGAGGAAACATGCCAAATATTTATGCATCCTTGGAAAACAAGAAAGTAGAATATAAATCCCCAATGATTCAAGTGGAAAGTAAGATTAACAACCAACCCATAGCAATTTAATTGATTTTGGAGCTAGCCATAGTTACATAATTCCTAACATTGTTGAAATATTTCACTTACAAAGGAGCACACATAAAAAATATTGGTTAGTTCAGTTAGCCACAAGGGCTAAGAGGAAAATCAGTGAGTTGGTTAAATATTTCTCAATAGACATGATTGGACTCAACAAAAAGGTAGATGTGAACATCATAGCATTGTGTTCATATTATTGTCTAATTGGGATAGATTGGTTGGAAAAACATCATGTTGTCCTAGACTGTTACAACAAGAAGATCATTTGTATTGATGAGGTAGGACATCAAGGAAAGTTTCAAGGCATTCCAACAGTTGTAGCTATTAGAGAAATTTCATCCATGCAACTGAAAAAGAGTTTCAGGAAGGGATTTCATATTTTTTACATCCCATATGGAAGAGGAAACTAGAGATAGAATTCCAAGTATTGAATATTTTCCATCCTTTAGTGTTTTTGAAGATGTTTTTGGGGAAATCACAGGACTTCCTCCAAATAGAGACATTGACTTCTATATTGATTTGGTGCTAAGAGCTTCCCTAATGTCCAAGACACCTTACAGAATGGGCACACCATAATTGAAAGAGTTACAGATTCAACTTGAAGTATTGTTAAAGAAGGGGTATATACACCCAAGTGCATCACCTTGGGGTGCACCGGTTCTTTTTGTCAAGAATAAAGATAGAACCGTAAGACCATGTATTGATTTCAAACAACTAAATAAGGTCACCATAAAGAAAACATATCCTTTTCCAAGGATTGATGATCTATTCGATTAGCTGAAAGGTGCAAAAATATTTTCTGAGGTTGACTTGAGTTCAGGTTATCATCAAGTGAGGATAAAGGAATAAGATATCAACAAGACAACATTCATAACAAGATGTGGGCATTACGAATTTACAATAGTTCCATTTTGGAAATCAAATACCCCAGTTGTTTTCATGTTCCTCGTGAATGGAGTGTTTAGGGAACACCTGGAAAAGTTTGTGATTTTATTCCTGGATGATATACTCATCTACTCAAAGAAAAAAGAAGAACATGAACAACATTTGAAAATGGTGCTAAAATGTTTAAGAGAGAACAAATTGTATGCCAAGCTAAGTAAGTGCATCTTTTATCAAAAGAAGATTCATTACTTGGGGCATGTTATTTCATCCGATGGGATATTAGTTGATCCCAAGCATATAGAGTACATTAGGGGATGGTCGGATCCAAGAAGTGTCATAGAGGTAAGATAATGTATGGGTCTTTTTGATTATTACGGAAGATTCATAAAAATATTCTCAAAGATTTCAAGCCCAACCACTTCTTTGCAAAAGAAGGGAGTGAAATTTGAATGGACTTCCAGGTGTTAAGAGATATTTTAGTAGTTGAAAGAAATTTTGACAAGTGTGCCAATATTAAATATTGCATATCTAGATCAATATTTTTTGGTGTGCATTGATGTGTGCAAAGAAGGGCTCGGTGGATTCCTCACTCAACAAGATCATGTGGTGTGCTATAAATCACAAAACTTAAAAGAGGATGAGAGGAATTATGATACACATGACCTGGAATTAGTAGTCATTGCTCATGTGCTAAAATGTGGATACATCACCTCATGGGGAGAATATTTGAGCTAAGTACAGACCACTATGGTCTAAAATTTTTGTTTAGACAACCAGAATTAAATGTCAAAAAAACTATATGGCTCAAATTTCTTAGTGAATATGACTTTGAAATTAAACATATCAAATGGAAAGAAAATAAGTTGGTTGAGGCACTCAACAATATATCACATGAAATGCATATTACAACCATCAAAATGTAAATATATGATTTAAAATAAATAATTTTAGAGGAAGAAAATTCATATCAACACTATTTGGAAATAAAAGAAACATTACAACAAGGACATTTACAACACAAATTTAAATATTATGAGTTGAAAGAGGATGGAATCCTCATGTATAGAGGAAAAGTGTATGTTCCAAATTCAAGAGAGATGAAAAATATAGTGCTGGGAGAAATGCACAATGTGTCATATGTTGGGTATCCAGGGTATTAGAAGCCAATTGTAGCTATAAGAAAACAATACTTTTAGACAGGAATAAAAAAATAAGTGGTTGATTACATAGCTATATGCCTAGAGTGTTAGAAAGTGAAGAATGAACATAGAAATCCAGCTGATATATTACAACCATTTTTCATTCTAGAATAGAAGTGGAAAGTTGTTACAATGGATTTTATTACTAAGATGCCTATAAAAATAAAGCAACATGACTCCATCATGATGGTGGTGGAAAAATTGACTAAGGCTGCACATTTTGTCCCAGTAAAGACTACATACAAGGCAACAAATATTGCAAATATCTACATGAACGAAGTTTCTAGGCTACATGGAGTTCTTAAGGAAATATTTTTAGACATAGATCCAAAGTTTACATCCAAATTTTGGAAAGGATTGTTCAAGGGATTTGGGACAAATTTAAATATTACTACAATGTATCACCCAGAATCATATGTGAAAATAGAGAGGACCAACATAATAATTAGAGACATGCTCAGAATGTATGTGATGGACCACCCGTCAAAGTGGGGAGATTAACACTTAGTGTAATTTTCTTACAATAATCGGTATCAAGCCTCATTAAAAATAAGCCCATTTGAAGCATTGTATGGTAGGAAGTGTAACACACCATTGAGTTGGGGTAACCTAGTAGACAGAGTTGTCATTGGGTCATATTTTTTGAGGGAAATGGAAGACAAAATGACAAATATCGGGAAGAGTTTAAATTATTCCAAAGATAGGTATAAAATTTATGCAGATGAGAATAGGGTTTTCAAGATTTTAATGTGGGGAACATGTATTTCTAAAAGTAAAAGAGAAAATAAGTTCACTAATATTGGGTTGTTGAACAAAGTTATCAGCAAGATATTGTGGGCCCTTTGAGATCGTAGAAAGCCCAATTTCATACATGGTAGCATTGTTTGCATCCATGAGAATGCATAATGTATTTCATGTGTCATTATCAAAGAAATATGTGTCTATCCCTAACCACATAATTGATTGGACTATGATCCAGGTGGAACATGAAGGGGATTTCCGTGTGGAGCTAGTACACATCTTGGAACAGAAAGTTAAAATGCTTAGGAGTAAATATATATTCCTAGTAAAGGTTCAATGGACCTATTATGGTCCTGAAGACGCAACATGGGAGCACGAAGAAACTACACAGGAGGAATACCTGCAAATATTTTACAATTTTGGAGAAAAAAGAAGCTAAAAATGTAAGACTCCATTTTTGGGCGGCTAGAGTTATGAAACCACATCACATAGATTTTATTCACATACGTTGATATCCATAATAAAAGAATGGTGTATCCCGATGGACTAAGAGCAATGAAGGGGGGCAGATTCCTTGGGTTAGCAGCCTAAGAGGAACAAGAGATTATGGTTGGAACTAATTGTTGGAAATATGGCTATAGCAGAGATGACGCAGATTGTCAAGGTTGTCATTGATGGCAATCGGTTGGTTATAGAGCACGCACAAGAGAACTGGCAGAAGAAGCTAGATGATGACAGAGCAATATCCAAGTGGGGATGTGGAGACTAGGTTCCACTCAGTGAATTGTTATACAAGAGGAGACCCTTTGCGTTAGGTTATTCAAAAAAAAAAATGGGGAGTAAACCCATTTGAAATGTTTGAAGGGTGTTTGGTTATTCAGGAAAAAAGGGAGTAAACCCATTTTGAAATGGTTGAAGGGAGGTTGAGTTAATCAAAAAAAAACAGGAGGGAATAAACCCATTTGAAATGTTTCAAGAAAACAAAAAGAGGGAATAAACCCTTTTGAAACACTTGAAACCCTTTTGAAATGTTTGAAGGAATGCTCCAGTCGTTCCAAGCTCCCCCATTGAAACAGAGAAGAAGCAATGGCGAAAATAGAGGCGATCCAATTGGCACACGTCTTTAAACCAAGAAGGACACGTCTATGGCACGTTGGCTCTCCCTTAGCCACGACCATGACTAGCAACAACATTTTTGGTAAGAAACGCACAAATGATGTCAGTGACAATGACCTTGGGTTACTAATCGTTTTTTTGTTTAAGAAAAGAAAGAATAATGCCATTTACAACGCGATTGGTGTGGACAACATCAAATGGCTATAATGCAAAATCAACGGAGCTTAACATTGCTAAATCTAGGGTTTTGCGGGAGTCCTTCATCTACTTTGACAACTCTGGAAGATTTTGGCAGTTGGGTGTCTCTAATCACTCTGGACGGTGGAAGGACTTTCAGTCTAAAATTAGACTGGCAGTTAAGACAGGAAGAACACAGCATTGCATGATGTGGCATGTGTAGAGGAGGCATGTAAAGAGCCAATTCAGAAAATCAAGGAGAATGCTGGCATGCAAAAAGCAGAAGAAAGAATGAAAGAAAGGGAAACTGCAGTTGGAGTTGAGAAAGGCAAAGAAAACCTCTGCATGTGAAAAAAAAAAATATAATGTGCTGGAACCAAGATGGAAGTGTTGTTGTTGTGAGAGAGAGAGAGATATCTGGAGGTGAGAAAAGGAGGAGGAGAATCTGCGTGACAGGAGAAGAAGCTGAGAATGGGCTGCAGAGGACAGTGAGGCAGAGCAGTAGATCAGAAACAGTGAAGGATACAAAGTAGATCAGCAGAAAGGGTAAGCAAGCTATATCAGAATGAACAAGTTGATTTGAGCAATATTTATTTTAGCAAATGAGGGTGGTAGGGTGGTGCTAGGGAGACGTATGTCTCTTTCTCTGCAAGTGGGTGCTTGTAGAATCTGAATCTTTATCTGCAAGTGGGTGCTTGTAGAATCTGAAGGTTGGTGCCTTCACTCAGTTGATGCTGAAGAAAAAAGGAAGTTTGTGCTTCCACCCAGTGGGTGTTGGGATTCTGTGGGAGTTGGCACTCTCAGCCAGTTGGTGCTGGCAATCAGAGGTTGTAGCCTCTATGAGTTGGTGCTCATGAATAATGAGATGTAACGCAGTTGGAGCTTGCTTAACATATTAAGAAGACGAGGTTTTTTCCCTGGTTGGGTTTCCTCTTGAAAAATCTGTGTCTCATGCTTATGAGTGAATGCTGTGTGTGTGATTGCTATTCTTTATGATTATATGATTTATGTTTATAACTCTGACTTTCACAGTAAAGACTCACTGCCACTAAGATTAATCATTCAAAGTTAAAACAAGAGATATTGTTAATAATCTACACTAACTGATTCACCCCCCCCTCTCAGTTAGTTC
>CBVK0100352551.1:0-20874 GCA_900067695.1 Picea abies
TTAGGTTTTTGGATGTCTAGGGTGTTTGAAACTCATGTTTATTGTAAAAAAGGCCTTTAGAGCCTCAGTGTAATTATCTTCTTGCGAATGAGCGTAGCCGTCACATCTCTCCTCAGAGATAAGCCGCCACCATTCCAACAAGCTTGTTTTCCGTTGCATTTTACATTTTCAGCTTATTTCCTTATTGAATAGAAAATCAATTTTATTGTATCTCTGTTATTCTGTGTTAATCATATGTTAATAATTTTAGTCATTTCATTCTGATCATAAAATCCGGATCATAAAAAGTGGAACAACCTCCTCAAAAGGTGTCCCACAAGTGGTCAAAAATTTAGCGATAATCCTCTCATGGTATATTTTAAGAGCACCATAACTATGTCAAATTTTGGCTAAATTTTTATTATGACTATATTTTGGAAATCCCAGGGTCATTATGCATCTATTGCTGTTTATTTGGTGTAATTATAGGCATTATTCCAAAAGATAATTTCTCTTGAAGTTGGTTTCCCTCAAAATACGTGAAAATGCATGTGAAGGAGCTCCAAAGTGAAATGTTCCCTCCAAAGGGTATACACTTTCATCCTCCAAGTATAAAGTAACCTACAAAAGGTGCAACATCCCATCATTAAGGTGTCATGCCATATCCAATGGGTGCTAGAATGCCCCAACAAGGGTGCCACGTCCTCATAAGGCTCAACATCTTCCTAGTAATGTGTAACAACCTCTCAAAAATGGTGGGAGGGCCTCCATTAAATGTGCAAGCATCACCTCAACATCCTCCAAAGGACCAAGGCTCTATTCAAGTGAATACCCATGTGAAGTACATTGTAAAAGGAGTGGTTCATGTGGTCAAATATATCCATCAGAACCCGAAGGTATGTACACAAGCCAAATGCAACATAGAAAATGAGTCATGTCAATGTAAAAGCCATTATAGAGATCACATTAAGTATCCTCTTCAAAATTCACTTTAGCTCATAAATTTATACAATTTTCCAAGTTTAGGTATGGGAGGATCATTATTAACCCATATTTATTGTGCCAGTACCTAGGAGAAGGAGTATTTCCCAAAAACACATCAAGGGATATGTGTAATTGCATATGGTATGGTTTGGGGTTTACTTCAATGGTGGTGGCATAGTTGTGAAAAGTTATGTATGATAGTCATCCTCACGAGTGAATTTGTATGAAGGAGCACTTAGGCAATGAGTTACCCTTTCTTTAGCACTATGTCTTTCCAAACCCCTATTTGACTTTTTCTTTATTCATTCAACCTGCTTTGGATTTTTATTTTCATTTGCTAAGTCCTTTTAGGTATGCATTCATTGCATATGACTTAGGGTGATGGCCTCTTTGTGAGGGGGTAGAGCTCATGTTTGTTTATTCTTTCTTGGTTATTGACTTTGATTTTCTTTATTATTATTATTATTATTTTTTTTTTTCATTTCAATTTTAGCATTTTCTCTTTCCATATATATATCAAGCTGCATCAAACTCGAGCATTCTAGCTCCTTCTTCTTGTGGGATTATGAAGCATGAACCTCTATGGGTGACATACGATGACCAACCCCAAAAAAGGGATAATGGAGATGGGAAGGATGGAACATGTTATGTATGGATTGGGATATGGACATGTTACCTCTATCAAGGACCCCCAATAGTACAGATTTGCTCAAAAGTGACAACAATTGACTAGGGGATGATGATGACCACCAAGGTGAAACAACGCAAAAAGTATAAATTCAAAGCATCATGATCCATCATCTGATTTAACCCATGGTCACAATTTTCATGTCAAAAACATTGAGCATTAACACTTAATATGAAGCATCAAAACCAGGTACCTCATGTATGCCATGCACCATATCATTTGATGTGAGCGAGTTGAGCATAAAGTGGAAGGCATCTGTGGGAAACTATCTGTGGAGAATATCAAATGTCATCATTGGAACTATTGTTTGTAATCTGGATCATGGGAGAAAAAATGTCCTCTAGTTACCCCTAGATGTGATGGGGTAACAAACCACACCATTGAGTTCAAATGAATACAATGCACCAATATGTTTTAGTGTTGAATTTTTCCACATTGTGGATATATAAATGTAGCTTCTTCTTTTTTATATAAAATTTCAATTAATCATCAGAGAGTCAAATATATTTTTTATAATAATGTTGATTTTTATATTTTAATTATTATGTTTGGATATATTCATTGCATTAATATGTTGTATCATTTAAATAAATATACCAATTGATTGCATATTTGTTCATTGTAACAATGTAAATCATATGTATATTTAATCACCAATGAAAGATTTTTACAACACTGGTCAATGTAATATAATAAAAAATTCATTTTATTATATAAGAGACCCTTCGTTATACAAATCTGGACAGCATAAAGGTCCACAATTTTCAAAATGTCAATAAATAATTGTTAGAATTCTTGGTAACATGTTGTCATCCAATTGGAACAATATGTCCACATTAAACAAAATGTCTGCTTTTCATAGTAAAAAATTCCAAAATATACAACTTGTAACATTCAATTTCAATGATCATCATTCCTTTCTTGAACTACTATTGTTTCTCGAGCTACTTCCATTCCTCATTTCCTCATCACTTGCAGGGGATATTACACTTGGGTTATTTGGACTATTTTGTCGATTGGCTTGATTTTGACATTAGTCCTCTTTATCTTCTATCTACAAACATATAAATTTAAAGTGTAATGAGTATATCTATATTTATAGTATAATATACATGATTGCATAAATTGAAAAACATACCATAATAGTGACTGTTTCATAAATGATATACATTCTTTCGAAACCATGCTTCATGACATCTCTCAAAATACATTATGCCGACTCCCCTCCATACTTAGTTTCCTGCAAGTTTTATATGCCATGACAAATAATATATATAATTAAAGATTTATTGTTTTTCCATTAATTACAAAATAAGAAAAGCAAAACAACATAGCTACTTACAAATTGTTTAATTAACTTTTGATACTCCAACATATACTCACAACCCATACTTAATCTAATGTCAGTTAAATGTTCAAATGGCTCTCCTTTGTATGTTATAACCCATTATAAAACATCCATCGATGATTGTAAATTAATAAAAATACATAAATCACAACAAATATGAAATCGTAAGTAAGGAAAACACATTAATACTAAAAAACTTTGTGATCAACCCTTTTTTGCCTTGCTGTCCTATCTTATGTGTTGAATTGTTGGGAATGTGTTCTATTCTTTGCATGGTTATATCAATGTGTTGTTTGTATGGAGGATCATAGGGGATATTTTTGGCTTGTTTTTTGTTTTTCAACCAATGGTTTTTCTGCCCAATGTAATCTTATCCTGGTTAAGGGAATAGGGTTGTAATTTGATTCAGGTTAACATATTAGGTTTTTGGATGTTGTGGAATACCTAAATATTGTATTATGTATAATCAATTTAATACAATGAAGAGGATAGAGGTGAGACTCTAAGTTTTGTTGGTTTTCATGGTCAAGGGTTTCCAAGGTAAATCTCTATGTAGTGTGTATATGCCATTGCTATTCTTTATATTTTACTTAAGAATTTGTATGCATTGTTTCAGTTCAAAGGTTTAAAACTTATGTGAACAGTTTCCTTTTTCTTTTCTTTTCTACAATAACAAAATAACATTTTGTAAGATAATTAAATTCTATGTACATTAAAAAAAATAATGATTACATGTGTTTGATGCATGTTGTTGTTGGGATGGTTGATTTTGTGATAAAATTATGCTCATTTCTTTGACCTTCTCCTTATGCATTTTTTTGGACATCCCTACTAACATGTTTTGGATATCACGTCATCCATCCTTTGGAATTATATCAATGTTCTTGATGAACAAAAAACACAATAAAAAAAATTGAATAATATTTATATAAAAACAAATATATCAAATAGATTTATTTGGTATTTTTTTGGACTAGTGTATGTATATTACAAAAAAACATGTTAATACTTTTTAAATTATTCTTTTTTGTTATTGTATGTATTTTCTATTACAAGTCTTACAAGTCTCATTAACATTGCTCTGGAAATGCTTGTTGTAATTTAAGTATAACCTAATTCTTGGATTCATTTGACTGATTTTTATAATGTGAATGAAAAGAACACATATACATTCTTTCCGCGATATCCCTCATGTAATTTTATTTAAAAAATTCCCCTTCTCATTAACTTCCAACACCACTCCAAATGGACAAAGGATCAATTCATCATCATTTACATCCTTCATAATTTTTATCTTCTTAGGATGACCTTTTGTTCCATCCCTATCAATCCTTGATCAACATTTAACAAATGCGAAATGGAAGGTTTGAAACATATTAGTGATTGTTGTTAAAAAATACATTATTAGTAAAAAATCAAAGAAAAACTTCATATTGATCACCTTTTGATCCACCTAATTCCCCTCTTTGCAATATTTCCATAAATCTTTTATGCTCTTTTCCACTTAGATTCTGAATAATCTTTTGGAGCTTCTTCAAGTTTTTGCTTTTCATGACATGCGTCATCCAATACATATCATTTAAACCTACATAAATTCAAATATATTGCATTTATATTAAAATTTAAAAGAATTTTCCATGTTCTCTTCTTGGTATGTGCTTCCCTCATGCTCATTGCCATAAGTATTTTCCACTTATATTCTATCAGTGATCTTCTACCATAAAATCTCTACATATTGAAACACACAAATTATGAATATGTGTTCTACAAAGTAGGTAAATAATTTCATGCTAAAATTATTTTTGTGTTACCAGTTGCATACATTACAATGATGTGCACTAGTGTGCTTAATACAATGTTATGCACCGATTTGTAATTTTTCTACAATGCACACCAATAAACATGATAATGCTTTAACAAAATAAGTAGTGCCAAAATGGTGTGCTTAATATAGTCTTATGTATCGATGCATCATTATTGTATAGTGCACACAACTAAAGTTGATAACATATATATATTTTTAATTTGTGCCAAATGATGCACTTTAAAGAAGAAACACACTGGTGTGTGGTTACTGCACAATGTGCACTATGAATTGCAAAAATATAATTAAAAATAAAAATAAAAACTAATTGTGATAGGGTTTGGGATCTAATGCAATAAGTGGCCCTAATGCAATAGATACCTAAAGCCCCATATACAAATACACAAATCCAATAAATATACATTGCCTACAAATAAAATCTTATTATCAAATAGTAGAGAGAATAAACCCCTAATAATAAAGTTTGCATCAACATAAAACAAAAGAGAAGCAACAAGAAAAGTAGGGTTTGCAATGTTGAAGGTAACTTTGAAACCCTTTTATTTTTTTGAAAATGCAATGTAAATACTTATATAAATAAATAAAAAAATTGTGAAATTTTTTGAATCAAATTGAGGGAAATTTTGATATGAATAGAATGAAGTTACATACCTTAAATTTTTCCTCTGCAGATTTGCATGTGACCTACGATGATCCCTTACAAATTTGTATCTTAAAAAACAATTGTCCACTCTAAAGTCTTCCCTCATAGATTTTAATGTTTCCATATGTTGATTTTATTGTAGGAAACCCTTACAATTTTGTTAGGAAGGCCTTGATAATTTAATGTGAGGATTAAATCCATATTGTTGGTATTGCTGTTATATTAAGATTATACCTAATAATCCTAGTTGTTACTAGCATGATATGGCATCACCTTCATAACAATATTTTGAATGACACCCCTAGATTTCCAAGGATATTTTTATTTCATAAATTTCAACAAGTTAAGGTTGATTTGTGGTGTGCACAGTAGCCCTTATTACCTTACATATTCATGCATTCACCCTTTTTGATCCATACTTCTTTGAATCCATTTGTATAAGGTTTGATAAAACACTTGTGTTGATGTTTAGATTGGTTAGGATCCAAACAAAAACCTCACGAGGATATCAATCTCCCTGCGTTTTTATAGAGGTGGTACTCCTCTTTGGTTGAAATGGTGGAATATTCTTTGTATGGTTTTGAAATGAATGTAAAGGGTGAATGCTAAATAACAGACCCCAAAAAATCTTCCAAGAAAGATTATATATACAAATGTACACCCCTTATATACAATTATACAAATATACATCAGATCATTTAAAGAGAAGAGAAGACAAGGTTTTCGAGTCTCCCTTCAATAAACATTCTCTCTTTCTGGTAAGATAAAATGAACTCGAAATATGCTATGACTTTTTCAAGATGAAGAAATGAAAGGTCTTGAAAGAACTTTAAATGATCATTTTATTCCAACCAAAAGCAATTTTGATAGGCCATACATTTGAAATCACATGATTTCAATTCAAGTTTGAGAAATCACTAATGTAGTACCCTGAGTAGTTATTTGCAGGAGAAATTTATAAAAATATCCCAATATGACAAGTTCAATAATGCTTGAAACAAAAGAACTAAAACAACTTCAACAATGTCTCAATGACGATTGATGAACTGAAATCAAGTACATCTTCTGTTTACAAGAAATGACTCTTTGGACCCGAAGTGTTACAAGATTACTGAAGATTTCCGGAGAAAGAACTGCTCAGACCCAAATCTTCTTGATTTCAATACATTCATGGAATATTTGATGGAAAGAAACAAAAAATAAGAATATGTAGAAAGACAAGTTTTAGTAGGCCAATCCATAGAATCTTGGAGAGATATAACTTTTCTTCTTTCAGACTCTTCACAACTTCAGAAACTTCTGACAACCCACCTCTTGATGGTGTCTTCTCTTTCCCTTTTAAAATCTGCTTTCAATGTTCTTGAAGTAGTTAGAGTTTGCATTTCTAGAATTTTCCACACAATCCCTTTTTGGAGTAAACCACTTTTAATTAAAGGTTCATTGAAGCCTCATTAATGAATTGTGTCATTGAAATTTGTTCCCCCAACTAATACCCACTTTGTCCTTTATTAAAATACATTTAATAAATTTTCAATTCCAAAACTTGAAGTTGACTTCCTTAAGAAAGAGTGGACCGTGTTTTAATTTTTTGGACATGATAGTTGATTTCTTAGCCATAGAAAACATTCTATATGAAATTTTCATCATCTCATATTTCCAATGAGTCTTCATGAGCGTGATTTGTATTTATGTATATCAAGTTATAAGCTTGAGAAGTTGATGTTCCAGGTAGATCTATCATCAAACCAGAAAAAACAAGCCAACTATTATTTCAATTTCTGAGAGAATTATGGCCAATTTAAGCTCTTGAAACATATTCCCTCATCTTCATTGTAGAATTACCTTTCCAATGAGGTATAGTTTTTCACAATATGACTCTTGGATCTCAATTTATGGCTTCCAGAAGTTTGTCACTCAATGATCATTCATCTAACTCACAGGTTAATCTTATCCCTTGATCTTAATTCATTCTTCTCCTTTAATATTTTGACTTTTCTTGGAAAATCTATATCCCACATGCATGAGGATATTGGGATTTGAAGTGTTTATAATGTAAATTCCACCATGCTTCTCATGTGAAGCACATGGAGGCTATGGTGACTTATATATTTGACCCTTAGAAGATTAGTGAACTAATTAAATATTTTGGCTGTCTAGTCATCATCCAGTTGTTGCCCAGTCATAGCCCATGTGTCACAATATGATAGGGTGCCACATGTCATAGTGTAACTGTTTTCCATGTGTCATGATACAATTGGTTTCCATGTGTCATAATATAAGTGGTTTCTGTGTTTCATAATATAAGTGGTTTCCATGTGTCATAATATAAGTGATGGAAATAAAACTTAGGAAAAATGGTAAGTGTAGGAATGGATAGAGAGATGGGGAGGAAGGTTGTGAGGGAGGAGAGAGAGGGGAGGGAATGTTGATGCAGAGTGAGGAATGAGTGTAGGTATGAAGTAGGAGGTCCATGTGGAGGAGTGAAGAAGGTCGCGAGGGAGGAGAGAGATGGGAGGGAATGAAGATGCAAAGTGAGGGAGGAGTGTAGGTCTGAAGTAGGAGGTCTGCATGGAGGAGTGAGGGGCATGGGAAAAATGGTTAAGTGTGGGTGAGTGGGGAGAGGGATGAGTGGAGAGGGAGTAAGGGAATGCGGTTCAGGGGTAAGGGATGTGGAGGTAAGGGGAATATGGGGTGTAGGTCCACATGGAGAGGAGTAAGGGGATTGGAAAAATGGTTAAGTGTGGGTGAATGGGGAGACATATGAGTGGAGAGGTAATGTGGGTTGTGTGGTCCCACAACTAAGATGAAATAATAAAGATAGAGTGGAAACAAGAAAATGGAAACAAGACTTGGAATTGTGAAATATGGAATCTAGAATAAATATGGAATGGAAGAACTAAGAAAATGAGACTAAGTCAAGACTTAGTCTTGAGCGCTAAGAATAGAATCAAGAAAATGTGTAAGTGTGGTTCCAAGAAAATAAGCGTGGTTCAAGAATATAATCATGGTTCCGAGAATATTATCATAGTTCCAAGAATATTATCATGGTTCCAAGAAAATCTTAGTTCCAAAAATTAGTTGTGTTGTACATGGAAAAGAGTTCTTTGGGTGATTGAACAAAAACCTGGATATCTTGAGCATACAGATTCAAATTTTTAATCCATAAAATGCATGAAGAAGCTGAGACCGAGGGCTATGGTATGAAGTGATAATATTTCAAAATTTCCTTATTATGATATCAAATATTTTTTTTGTTATTCCAAGAGCGAGAAATCTAGGTGATCAAATTTTTTGATCAACATCTGGCTCCAACTATGGGACAGTGACCTGCTATGGGTTGCGGAGAATCCATAATCTTGGTTTGTATTCCTTCTCCATTGGGATATGAAGTCATATTCAAAATAAATTCTTTTATTTTCTCATCCATTGGTTCATTAAATCATCTTCAAACATTGCCTCCATCTAGCAACTGTTTTATTGTGCAAAACTTTGATTGAAGAAATAAACTATGTAAAAACTAGATCTACCTACCCTATGCTACTTGAACGAAAAGGATGATTTTAAAAAATAAGTAGATTTCCAATTTAGCCATTCAAGCATCCAATTGATCTGTGGAATAAACTTTGGAATTGGGAAATATGTCAGGGATGCTACCAAGAAGTAAAAATTATTCCCAAAGCATACTAAAGTAAAAATGAGTTGAATATGACCAAAATTTGATTGCAATGCTTGGCCAACAATTCTTTGGAACCATGTTTCAATAAAATCAACTCTCAGTGGTTGATCATGAATGCTGTAATCCTTGGTTTGATGGTAAGTTTCCTTCTTGAAAATATTTTTATCTTTCTTCTTATCCTCAACCACATTCAAGATTATTGATTCATCAACTATGTTTTGAAATCATTCTTCCTTCATGTAATGGTTGTGTTTCCATGGTGAGGTTTCAAAGATGAATTGTCGTTGAGTATTTGTGGGTAACTGCAAGGATGTTTTTTTTTGCTCATCAACAACTTCGTTATCTTCGGAAATAAAACATATCACCCATGGATCCTCTTGTTGCAAGTGCCCTTCTTTTGATGCTTGGAAGATATTTTCTTCATTAAACTCTTCTTCAGATGAGCAATCATTATCATAAAAATCTAATATAAAGTGATTATTATTTCTATTTATCCAATGAAAACATTCTTTTTGTGGCTTGGTATAAGTTGGCTATGATATTTGTGGATCTGCTGCAAAATATTCATCATGATTATATTGAATTAAATCCTTGTACACATCAAGTAGAGGTTCTTCAAATTCATCTTCAATTTCATTAGGATCATCACTTTCAAATTGAACACATGAGAGGTTGAAAATTCCCTCCAATGGAACATGTAAAGGATGATATCCTTCTTGAATTGGAGTTTTGGGGTTCTCATTTTCTATTTCAAGACTACGATCTGAAGAAAAAAATGTTCACATCTTTGATCAAATCTTTCTTCAAAATTCATTTCTCTATTGTCTTGGAAAACTCTCGGGAGATTTAATAGGTTAGCACGAGTTTCATGAATGTTTATTTCAATGAATTGAGCTCATTGCATTAACTCTTTCTAGCTGTAATTTCTCTCTTGCTTCAACAAAAATCTCAAATTCACGGGCAAGGCATTTTCATAACAACTAAAAATGATAACATCATTTGGAAATATTTTTTGAGGGATCTTGTGAAGAAATTTCATGGATCCGAAAGTGAAATCTTTCACCGTCTCTTCCTTGTTCATTTATATTTCAACTAACTTCAAGAACAGAGAATATGGATCTTTCCTTGGGAAATATTTCACAACGAATATATTTTCTAATACATCCCAACTAGTGATGGTTCCATACAACAATGAATAAAACCATTCACAAGCATTTTCCTTTAGAGTCAAGATAAATAACCGGCATGCAACATCATTTTCAGCCACATTATATATCTCACAAGTGTTTTCAAACTTAATCAAATGTTTTTTTGCATCTTTTGAAGCATTTCTGAAGAATGTGGGAAACTTTTCCATGGAAATATCTGGCAAGGACGAACTTCTCCTTGCAAATTGAGTGGACTTCTGTGCAACCTTTTCTTTCTTTGGGTACCTTCTCCTTTTTTTGTAACTTGAACAATTTATGTTGGGATTGAATGGGAAGGAAAAATGTCTTTAGATCATAAAATAAATTCCTTAAAGGAGTCATAATATATGTTTTCTTTAAATTCTTGAATCTTTTTGGTGGAGTCACCAAGGGAATTTACTTCAAAATCTTGAGTTTCGATTATGGAGTCATTGGGGAGATCATCCTCCCAAATCTTGAATGATTCTTTGGTTCTATGGAATTTGTCAAAACAAATTTGTGACTACAACTTCAATAATATGTCTTCAAGTCCATTTAATGATTTTTGAACAAGGTTGTCAAAAACCTTGTTCATCTTGAATTGGTATCTAGAACTTCTTTCAAAAACTTAAACCAGACAACCTCTAGTCTTCCAATAATATCTTATCCTAAAAAGTATCATATTTCTTGAAAACAAATTGTTCCTCAATTGAGTCCCCCAAAATGTTGATGTTTAGATTGGTCAGGATCCAAACAACAACCTCACGAGGATATGAATCCCCTTGTGTTTTTATAGAGGTGGTACTCTTCTTTGGATGAAATGTTAGAAGATTCTTTGTATGGTTTTGTAATGAATGTAAAGTGTGAATGCTAAAGATCAGACCCCAAAATATCTTCCAAGAAATCTTATATATACAAATGTACAACCCTTATATACAATTATACAAATATACATAAGACATTTAAAGAAAAGAAAATATAATATGTGCCAACAGATATTTGTGTCTACAAGGTTTCAGAGTCTCCCTTCAACAGACATTCTTTATTTTTGGTAAGATAACTAAACTTATAATCTTATATGAATTTTGCAAGATGAAGAAATGAAGGGTATTCAAATAACTTTAAATGATAATTTAATTACAACCAAAAATTATTTTGATAGGCCATACATTTGAAATCACATGCTTTCAATTCAATTTTGAGAAATCACTAATGTAGTGCCCCGAGTAGTTCTTTGCAGGAGAAATTTATAAAAATGTCCCAATATGACAAGTTCAATAATGCATGAAACAAAAGAACCGAAACAACTTAAAAAATGCCTCAATGACTATTACATGAATTGAAATGAACTGCATCTACATTTTACAAGCAAGGACTGTGCTCCTTTGGACCTGGAATGTTATAATATTATTGAATATTTATGGAGAAATAACTGATCAAACCCAAATCTACACGATTTCAATACATTCATGGAAGATTTGATGTAAATAAACAAAAAAGAAGAAGATGTATAAAGATAAGTTTTAGCGGGCCAGTGCACCGAATATTGGAGAGATAGAAATTTGCTTATTGCAGACTCTTCACCACTTTAGAAAATTATTACTACCCACCTCTTGATGGTGTCTTCTCTTGTCCTTTTAAAATCTCCTTTCAATGTTCTTGAAGTAGTTAGGGTTTTCCTTTCTAAAATTTTCCACACAATTCCATTTTGGAGTAAACCACTTCTAATTAATGCTTCATTGAAGTCTCATTAATGAATTCATTGAAATTCTTGCCGCCAAGTGGGGCCCACTTTGTCCTTCAATAAAATACATTTAATAAATTTTCAGTTCCAAAAATTGAAGTTGATTTCCTTAAGCAAGAGCGGACTGTGTTTTAATTTTCATTATATTTGATTTTTTATCCATGGAAAACATTCTAGATGATATCTTCATCATCTATGCTTTCCAACGAGTATTCCTTAGCATGATTTGTAATTTTGGATCTCAAAGTATAAGCTTGGGAAGTTGAGGTTCCAAGCAGATCTATCATCAAACCATAAAAACCAAGCTGACTGTTCTTTCAATTTTTGAGAGAATCATTGAAAATTTCATCTCTTGAAACCTATTTCATCATCTTCCTCGTCGAATTATGTTTCCAACAAGGTATAATTTTCCCACATACGATTCCTGGATCTCAAGTTATGGCTTCCGAAAGTTCATCACTCAGTAGTTGTCCATCTAACTCATGGGTTAATATTAGCCCTTGACCTTAATTCGTCCTTCTCCTTTAATATTTCAAATTTTATTAGAAAATATATATCCCACATGCATGAGGATATTGGGATTTGAAGTGTTTATAATGTGAATTCCACCATGCCTCTCATGTGAAGCATATGGAGGCTATGGAGACATAGACATTTGACCCTTATAAAATTAGTGAATTAAATAAATATTTTGGCTACCCATTTATCATCCAATTGTCACCCAGTAAGTTCCTAGTCAGCAAAAAGTCAACACCCAGTCATAGCCCATGTGTCATAGTATGATAAGGTGCCACATGTCATAGTGTAATCGGTTTCCATGTGTCATGATACAATTGGTTTCCATGTGTCATACTATAAGTGGTTTCCATGTGTCATAATATAAGTGGTGGAAATAAAACTTAGGAAAAATGGTAAGTGTAGGAATAGAATGAGAGATGGGGAGGAAGGTCATGCGAGAGGAGAAAGAGGGGAGGGAATGTAGATTCCGATTGAGGTAGGAGTGTAGGTCCAAAGTATGAGGTCCGCATGGAGGAGTGAGGAAGGTCATGAGGGAGGAGAGAGAGGGGAAGGAATGTGAGAGAGAGGGGAAGGAATGTGGATGCATAGTGAGGGAGGAGTGTACGTCTGATGTAGGAGGCCCACATGGAGGAGTGATGGGGATGAGAAAAATGGTTAAGTGTGGTGAGTGGGGAGAGGGATGAGTGGAGAGGGAGTAAAGGACTGCAATTCAAGGGTAAGGGATGTGGAGGTAAGGGGAATATGGGGTGTAGGTCCGCATGGAGAGGAGTAAGGGGGATTGGAAAAATGGTTAAGTGTGGGTGAATGAGGAGATGAATGAGTGGAGAGGTAATGTAGGTTTTGTGGTCCCATAAGTGAGATGAAGTAAGAAGTATAGAGTGGAAATAAGAAAATGGAAACAAGGCTTGGAAACATGAAACATGCAATATGGAATAAATATGGAATGGAAGAACTAATAAAATGAGACTAAATCAAGACTTAGTCTCGAGTGCTAAGAATAGAACCAAGAAAATGTGTAAGTGTGGTTCCAAGAAAATCAACGTGGCTCGAAGAATATTGTCATGGTTTGAATAATATTATCATGGTTACAAGAAAATCTTAGTTCCAAAAATTAGTTGTGTTTTACATGGAAAAGCACTCTATGGGTGATTAAAAAAAATCTTGGATATCTTGAGCATACATATTTAGATTTTTAATTCGTAAAATGCATGACGGAGTTGAGACTGAGGGTTGTGCTATGAACTAATAAATTTCAAAATTTCCTTATTTTTATATTGATTTTTTTTTTTGTTATTCCAAGAGCGGGAAATCTAGGTGATCAAATTTTTTGATCAACAACTTGGTATTGGGGTTTTTCACCTTCATCTCGTTGTTTTTCACACCACACTTCTCATTATATACTACAACCATTTGTTTTGTTTAATCTTGTGTTTCATGTTATGATCCAACACCTTAAAAATGATAAAAATTCAATGAGTATAGTCCACTTCAAAGGGGAAACCTCCTTTTACAATATATCCAATTCAAAAGTCAAGATGAGATATGACGATCCTAAGACTAGGTCTCCTTGGTATATATGTAGGAGACAAAGGGTACAATGAAGGGTTATATCCTACATACAAATATAACATTACAAATGTAATAATTAAATATCTATGGCTTAATAAGGCGTTTGCTATATACCATGGGGCTTTGTCTAGGGATTAAAATGCCCCTCCCCTTCAAACAAGTATTTTCCTCAACACTTGAATAACCACAGGTGTTTCTGCATGAATAACTCATCTTCCTATGTCACCTCTTCTACTGGTAGGTTCCTCCACTTAACGAGGTACTTAGTAATTGCTTGATTTCTCAGCTACTGAATCCTTGTTTCAAGGATTGTTTCTGGTTCTGATGTGATTTTTCCTTCTTCATTAATCTCTTGTAAAATAGTTTGGATTGGGATCTCGTTGTTGATGACCTTCTTTAAGTAAGAAACATGGAAGACTAATTTACACATGAAGGTGGAGGAAAATCCAATTTGTAAGCCATATTTCCAATCCTTTGAAAAACCTTATAGGGGCCATAATATCTGGGCGTTAATTTATTGTCCTTCTTTTGTTGCTTGAGGGACATTTTTTTATATGGTTGTAGCCTTAAAAATACCCAATCCCCCACTTCAAATCCCCTTTCATTGTGATGTCGACCTGCTTGTTGTTTCATCTTATTTTGTGCCATAACCAATTTTTCCTTTAATAGTTTGAGAACCTCTTGTTGGTGCCCTATGTGGTCCTCCACTACTTGAACCTTTTCATTTCCTTTCAAGGGTGTTGTGATGGATGGAGGATGATATCCATAAAGTGCCATAAATGGGGACATCCTTGATGAAGTATGGAAGGATGTGTTGTACCACCATTCCACCAAGGGAAACCACTTAACCCATTGCGTTTTTTTATCACATGAAAAACATTGAATATATCATTCTAGAATGTTTTTCATTGAGATCATATGCTCAATCTCACTCTTCTATGCATATGGATACCTGTAAGGCCTAATGTTAGGTGGTACACTTCCTGGTTGCAAATTAATAACGTGGTCATGATCTTGAGCAGGTGGAAGACCCTTAGGAGTTTCTCCAAATACTTTGGAATAATTGTTGATAACTATTTGGAAATCCAATGGAGCTAAGGATATAAATGTTTGAACATCTATTGAGCAAAAATGTGCAATTACACCATGGTGTCCCTTTTTGAGTCATTTTTTCATGCTATTAGAGCTTATCACCTTAGATGGTTTTCCTTGGATACCTCTAAGATTAATTTCCTTTTCTTCTAAGGAAAATCTCATGAAAACGTATTGAAAATAAAGGGCCATTGTTCTCAATGATTGTAACCATTGGACCCCTAATACAACATCAACACCACTCATTTGGATGGAAATCATGGGACCATCCAAAAAATGCTCCCCCATATTGAGCTTAATACGATGGCACTTCCTAGAAAAAAATATTGTACCTCCATATGCAATCATTACTTGAAACTCTGGTGCTGGAAATACAAAGAAATTGATATCTTTTTCTAATTTGTAATTGATGAAGTTATGCGTATTGTTATCCCCAATCTCTAGGGATAACTAAAGAAATGATGTCTCGAGGCCCTCGGGTTGTAGACATGGAGTACCGAGGGACACATGACTGACAACATCCACATGCACAAACAAAGACCCGCTTCACCACCACACATCCTGGATTTGTGACGATGGCATCAACCACATCAGCTTGCTTCCAGAAGATGATGGGTCTTTCTCCATGAGGTACAAGTTAGGTATTGTGGTAAGTGCCATTTTAATATTTGAGGCATTTGAGTATGTTGCATTTAAAGCTGCTTTTGATTATAGAATGTTTGCTTGGAAATTATGCTCTTTTCCTTGTTTCACCTTGGTGGTTGACATTGTTCCCTATTAATTGGTCACTCTTAGGGATGGGTTTTCTACTGGGAGGTCTCCTTAATAAGTCATCATACCATTCTTGATCATACTTGTAATTTTCCACACTTCATCCTTTTCGTCTCCCTGTCTTTTGGGAATTTTTTGTGTACTGAACCAAGAAGGGATTGTACCTAATTTCATGGGAAGAAGGGGTTGAAGGCCCAGAGGTTTGTAGATGGAAAAAGATAAAATCCAATCATAAAACTTCTATACACTCTCTCATGGATTCTGAGGACAATGAAATTTCTCTCATAAGAAACTAATGGAACCTGTGAAAAATAACAATATAAAAATTCCAACCAAGGTAGAGAGTGTGTGGGCAATATTTTTCATGCTTAGGTAGAAGTACCACACATTGTCTTCAACTTGGGGAAGCATAGTGTGACCAGGGTAGAGTCAAGGTGGGTAATGTTTTTCATGATTAGGTAGAAGTCTCACCTTGGATTCAACCTCAAAACATTTTAAATAATCAATGGCAATAAATGGGCTTGGAAAAAGAATGTATTGAAAATGAAGGTGCAACACACCCTCTACAAAGGCACCCATAAATGAGACAATACAAACCCTTGTATGTAATGAACCCCATGCCCAAGAGTTTTAACCCCCCATCCATTTCATCTTCTCCACATAACTTAGAGAGGTTTCCACCTAGGAAACACTCCTTGACTTAAGGAACGATTCACCCAATAGGTCACTTTGTCAAACCTCCCATACCTAAAATTGGAAAATTGCATAGGGTATTTGAGCACCTATTTAATTTGATGAGATAATTTTTTGATGTACATGCTTAGATGGATCTTATATTAAATGTCATTGTAATTTCCATGATGTTTTGGCTTGAGATCCTTGGAGGGTGCACTTATCTATCTTTTTAGGACCTTGATTGGTGGACGATTTGAGGGAACAAGCCTAGCTTGGGCCTTCATTGGGGAAAGAATCCCACAGGTTGGATACAATGTCTTGCACACTAGATGATGATGATATCCTTTAGAGGCTTGAGAGATACCTTATAAGACCTCTCATATCCCTTCAATAACCCAACAATTTACCTTTGGAGGCTAGAACCTTACATCTTGGGGCTTGACATCTTGTTGGGGGGTAGGGTTTGGAGTGGTGGTTTTTTTCACTTGACACTTGACACCTTTTGATGGAGGAGACCCTAGCGCACAAGGAGGAGACCTTTGGAGTCCCAATGTTTCATCTCCAAGCTCAAATGACTTGACCAAAGTGCCAAAATGTCACTCCTTAAGGAGATGACATCATATTTTAGGGATTTTCTTATGTGCAATTTTAAAATTATGTTGTAAAGGGGAAAAGTAAGGGTGGTTGGCCCCATAATTTATGGTTTACTCTAAGGTTAAGTGGACAAATAATTTTTAAAATATTTGTATAAAGAAAGATCATTTCCTTTTCATTTGATCATAACTCTCCCATCTTGGAAAGGATACCTTGTTGAAATTTGCGACCTACTTGGGAAAATTCATTCTCTCTCTCTCTCTTTCTCTCTTATGCTATGGATTGTCACTTCTCTTGTGGAGTAAAGTGGTGTGCTATCTCTTGGAGGTTTTTTCTCTTGCTTTGGTGATGAAGTTTCTTGGTAACTAGGGTTTGTCTTTGCATGTTCTTGGAATTGGTAAGAAAATCTACATATTGTTAGTTCTTATTTCTTGTTCTATGGTTTTTATTGGCTATATCCTTTGAGGAATATAAGGGCATATACCCTCCACCAAGTTTTATCATTGTTGTTTATTGAAAAAGCTATTGTAAAGGTTGCTAGGAGTAAAAGGGCTTACACCCTCCTAGATTTTACCTTGTTAGGGTTACTTGATCAAGGGATTAAAAGGGCTTACACCCCTTGAGAAGTAGTAGGCATAACCTAATACAATAAGAATCCATAACCCATTTTTCAAAGAACTAATCATTTATTTCATTGGAGAAATAAAATACTTGTATTGGAATGCATGATTTTTTGAGATACTGAATTTGTTCAAGATGGAATCTTTTATTAGTGTTATAAGCTTGCTTATTCCCTAAAGGCATCCTCTTTAGGCCAAGAAATTTTCTATTGTTATAAACTTAAATATACAGCCATTAGAGTTGCATAAATCTCTCTCTTTTCTTGTTGTACACTTACCAACCACTGAAATTTACTTGTAAACTTCTATTATTGTTCCCCTGCTCATTGTCTTTTTTGTTACGGATTTCTTTTTTATTTTTGTGGTTGGAATTTTTTGTTGTAGAATTTTTTTTCTATTGACACTTGGATGATATAATAAATTGTTTATAAAATCATATAACAACCCTCTAATACCACTAATGCTTATGCTAAAGTATTGAGAACTATCTACTTGTTTTATGCTTCATTTCTCAATAAATCTTTAATGCTTTGAGTGGTTAAATATGCAATAATTAGCTCTATTCATGCTGATATATACTCTTTTTTATTGTTGTAGTTTGGGACAACAAGATTAACTTTCTTGTCCACTTGATCTTTGATCTTGTATACTTGTCGCTTCTTGTGTCTCGGGAAATTACAACTATCTTCCACAGGTACCCAAGAACGTGTACATCATTAACCATCTCCGAGACTTGTTTCCAAGCCATTATCCACTTAGTAGTTTGACCTATAGGGGTATCTCACTTCCATAACCTCACTTTCCATCTCATTTCCCCCTAGGGTCACCCGATATTCCCCCCTTGTGTAGGATTTCTCCTTCACTAAAGCGAGGGGAGGGTTTATCTAAGGTTACATTGGGTAGAATCTCCCATAGTTATCGCCATCTCATGGTTTGGATTGGGATTTTTCCAACCTACAGATTGTACGATAACATTTTGGTGACATTTCCAGGGAGGATTTTTAATTCTCTTTCGTTCCCTAATGGCACTTGGGCAAGCTTTGATCCCAAATACTTTTCCCATAAGCTTGTCTGAAGACTCCATTTGAGGGAAGTTCCCTTTTCCATATTTGATGAGATTTTCATAAATTTCATTTGGCGACTCCATTGAGGTATTATCCTAAGTAATGGAACCATGGAATCACAGGACTTACCATGTGCATTCCATAAGTTTTACCCTTCTATTGATGTTCATAATATATATAGATATCTAAATTATTTCTCTACGAATTGGAGGGCAAGTTTCCCTAAATTTAATGGTGATCCATCTCTAGCAGTCACCCATGTCACGAATTATATGAATTATGCTTCAAGATTAAATGTGCTACATGAAAATGTGCTAATGAAATTTTTTGTATCTTCTTTGGAAAAAATTTAAAGGAGATATCTTTCACACTCATGTGATCCGAAAAGTATCCCATCTTCTACAAATCTCATTGAATAATTTCTCAGGCATTGTCAGCCAGCTACTCAGAATTTACAAGATACTTTCCAAGAGCTCAAAGATGCTCTTTGTAGAGAAGAGTTTCCATTGGACGACAAGACAATAGGTGAGGAATGGAAAACTAAAGAATATTATCATCCACTCACTGCAGAAGAAGTGTTGGACGAACAGATCCATGAACAAATTTTCCAAGAAGATCTCAATGATGAAGACCCAGATGAGACATATTTATCCATTATCTTGCTTGATGAAGATGAAGTTATCCTGCCTCACCTTCCTCCTGCAAATGAATATGGATATATGATCAACATAAGTGACATGGATGATCATGTGGAATACCCTTCTGACGTGGTTGATCAACATATTGATTATTTCATATATGTTGGGAGACATAGATGGGGTGTGGGTTGCATCATTTTTATGGAGATCCTATTTACGACGTTGAAGCTATATCTCAATAAAAAGAGTTTGAGTTGTCTTCTTCATAGGACTGGTATTCATGCATATATGATTCAGATTTTTGGTACCCTGATGATGATATGGTTACAGATTTGTTTCGTCCGTTCAAGGATGAATTTTCGAAGCATACTCAGGGTGATATTCAATCATCCTTTGGGAGTTTTGATGTGTATCCTTTTGGGGATACATATTTTTTCTATGAAACGTTTCAGCCAAATTTGCCCCCAGATTTAGATAGATACTAGTACGTGGCCATTCCATAGCAGTCAAAGACTCATACCACAAAGCAACAATGTTTTCATCTTGGGGCCCTTCAGAAGGATTTGTATATGAAGAAGCAATACATTTTGGATGTGGGAAAATATTCCTTATTAGAACCTAAGGTTGCCCCTTATCATGGTTCCTCTTCTTTGAGGAATCATAAGGTTTTCTTGGGATTTATTATATTTTCTCAACCTTCAGGGAGCAGTGATATTCTTATTGGTTGTGGATCATAATTATCTTCCTAATTCAAAGGTTTGTTTCAGCCATGTTTAGATACATTTCCTGATGGGGGGTGTGGGGGGGATTACTCCCCCACTGTATTCATTAGGGGGGGTCAAGGGGGGAGACAGTGATTCCCCCTCCTAGCGGGAGATTCAGAGGCAACGCCCCCGAAGTGAAATTTTGGGAAATATTGGCTTGTAAAATATTGTAATTTCATATTTAATATGGACCGTTCATTATAAGGTTGCAGATCTGACGGTAGAAGTTATTAGGGTATTTTTTCCCTAGAAGGAAACCCTCTTTTATATATGAGGGAATTTTATTGCGGTTGTGAGTGATAGAGAAATTTTATTCTAAGAGAGGAGACTCTGAGAGAAAGAAGAGGAAGTTATAGTGGGTATACTGTAGGTTGTATCCCTTCATTTTTTATGGATAATAAAAAGGAAGGACCTAGAAATATCTCTGGTGGATGTAGCCCACACTGGGTGAACCAGGTATATCTGTGTCTCTATTGTATTATGTATATATATATATATATATATATATATATATA
>CBVK0100352552.1:0-20874 GCA_900067695.1 Picea abies
GGTATAAACACAGCTGAAAGTAAAAGACCTATAAATCAGGAAGATAATCAGGATCCACAACCAACAGAATGGAGCACGGTGGTGAGGGCATCCATAAGAGGTCGACTGAGGCAGTCAGTGACAAGATTTGAGATAATTTTCTTATACTTTATGTTGAGATGGAAATGTTGCAGGTAGGTGGACCACTTATGATGGTGGTCGTTCTACAATTTCCCCTGTGTCTATATGAACTGTAGAGGATTGTGATCAATGTGTATGATCGTCTCCTTTCCCAGAATGTAATGTTTCCATTGATGATAGGCTTGTACAATGGGATATATTTCCTTGTCATAGGTGGGGTATTTATGAATAGTATTTGAGACTGTCTCACTATGGTATGCCACTGAATGACCGTACTGAGTGAGAACTGCGCCCACAATATAATCAGCTACATCAATCTCAATATGGAATGGTTGTTGCAGTTCGCGTAAGGAGAGTACTGGATCTGAGCATAAGTGATGATTCATATCATCAAATGCTCGTTGTTGTTCCTTCCTCCACATGAACTTGGCCCTACCACCACCCTTGGTCACCTAGCTGAGGGCCCATGAAATATGGGAGAATCCCAACATGAACCATCGGTAGAAGTTGGCTAGTCCCAAGAAGTTCTGAAGCTCGATTAGTTTGGTCGGGGCTGGCCAGTCACAGATGGCTTGGATCTTAGCTAGATCAACATGTACCCCATTCTCATCAACAATGTATCCCAATTATTGGACCATGTTCATGCCAAAACATAATTTTTCCAATTTGGCATATAGCTTGTGCTTTCGCAGAGTGCTCAAAACCTATTGAATATGCCGCATGTGTTCCTCCCACATTCTGTTGAAGATGAGGATGTCATCCAAATATACCACCACAAAGGAGTTGGTGAAGGGTCTCAATACATTATCCATCAACCTCATGAAAGTTCCTAGTGCATTTGTTAAGCCAAAGGGCATGACTAGCCATTCGAAGGGACCTTCTTTAGACTTGAAGGTTGTCTTCCATACATCAGTTGGTTCGATGGGAACCTGGTGGTAGCCAGACTTTAGGTTAATATTGTTGAATAACTTTTCTCCCTTGAGTTGGTCAAGAAGGTCATCAATCGTGGGAATGGGGTACTGGTTCCTGACTGTGATTTTGTTTAAGGCTCTATAATCAATCCAGAGTCTCCAAGTCTAGTCCTTCTTCTGCACCAGTACAATTGGTCTTCCGTAAGGGGAGTAGCTGAGTATTATGTGCCCCTTTTGGAGAAGCTCTTGGATTGGATGCCTGATTTCATCATTTTCCATCAGCAAGCGATGATAGACTAGTCCATTAGGTAGAGGTGCGTCGAGGGTCATATCAATTGGATGCTTGACTTGGTGGTGTGTCGGTACCCCTATAGGTGAGGAGAATATGTATCTGTATTCTTCCATGATCCTGTCCACTTGCTTCTGATACAAAGAGAGGCTATGTGTAGAGGCCACAGATGTGGTGGAAACCTTCTGCTTACTGTGATCATATATCACAAATAAGACGAACTTCCTAGTCTATGAAATGACCTTACTGCATTGCTTAATAGATATTAAAGAAATAACAGTAGGTGATGCTACCTCTGGTATTCTGTACAATTGTCTATCCAAAGTAATAATAACATTGTGGGGTCTAGACTCATACACATCATGACACTTCGAAAAATATGGTTGTCCTAAAAGAACATCACAAAATTCAAGGGGAGAAATATCGCACAGTACCTCATCTTTGAAAGGCTTGATGTCATAGGGAAGAAAACACTGTTGGTTGACACAAAGATCTCTTTCTTGGCAAACCCAACTGATGGTGTAGGGATGAAGGTACGGTGTCATTGGAAGGTCTAGCCGCTTGATGACCTCTACTGAAATCAGGTTCTTCTGACTACCACTATCGACAATGAAATGAAGCAGAGCCCCCTTTACCCACATCTATGAGTGAAAGAGATGTTCCCCTTCCTCTAGTTCTTCTAGTTCGCTTGGCCAGACTTTGGTGGTAGCGACAATAGGTTCAACATTGATAATCCACTTTCCTCCTTTAGGATTTGATTCAGAATCAGAATCGACCTCTGACTCGGAAGCCTTCAGTTCGGCCATGAGTGACTGCTTGGAGCGACATTCTTCGGTTTTGTGCCAAGGGATTTTATGGTACTCACACCATTTTTCCGTGTCCTTCTTCATCTTTGCATTTCCCTTCTTTTGTTATGGCTTGGACTGGTTGTCTTGAGAGCAACCATATCAACTTGGTCCCTTGCTATGTGGGTTGGGGCTGCCTTTTCCCTGCTTCGGCTATGAGGGGTTTGTAGATCCAAATTCTTGCCTTTTATTCTTAAATTTCTACTCGATCTTGACAATGCATCTATAAGCCATGCCCAATGAGGCAATATCCAAAAATTCCATTTCTGTTTGAATTTGTCTATGCAAATAGCCAGGGTATTCGAGCACCAAATGAAACTTAGAGTCTTTGATACCCAATTTGGTGTGTAGGGTATGGAAAATATTGGTGAAATTTGGTACTGTCTGGTCCCTTTCTTGACATAGGGTGGTCCTTCTGGTGTACTGGTCCTCGTAGCTTCCAACAGGGTAGTATTGTTTTTTAATGGCATCCTGGAAGGAATCCCATGTAGGGGCCACCACAAACATTGCAAATTATTCTACGACCCTTTGCTCAAAGTAAGTATCCCACTAGTCTTTAACATGGGGAACGACCTTGAGGAGTGCAAAAGTGATCTTTTCCCTATAGGAAAAATTGTGGACTGAAAAATACCCTTCGAGCAAATTCAACCTTTTATCTACAACATCTGCATCTATCAATCCTTCAAATAATGGAATATCAAAATTTACATGTACCTTGAAGGGGGTTGCATGGTCGCTTGATGAATATGCTTCTCCAGTGGGCAGTCGTCGAAGGATTTGCGCGAAGTTGTCCATCATTTTATTCCTTTGTTGTGCGAGGGATTCCTCGAGCAACATTTTAATAGGATCTCCTACTCCATCATATTTCTTTTTGTCCCCCATGGGTTGTTGTCAGGCTCGACATGATCGATCTTGCAATGGCTCAATTGGTTTGAGTCCCAACTTCTTGTACCCAGATATAGTTGGGGACATCCACGAAGAAAAATAAATGAAGAGTAGACCGCTCTGATACCATTGATCCAGATTTAGGAGCAGAACGAACTAATTAACAGACTGAATACAATAAACATAGAGATATGAAGAATAACATAGATATCCAGTGAACAATATGTTCTATTGAATAATGAAATAGGATGAAACTGTAAAACTGCAAAACTGAAACACTTTCTTGAATGGTGGTAGTTATCTCTAAGAAGAGATGTGGTTGCTATGTGCATCCGTTTGAGAATAATGAATTACAATGAGGCTCTAGAGGCATTTTTGATATTACTCATGAATACCAAGACCCTAGACATCCAAAAACCTAACCCTAGGAGGTGAAATGTCAAAAGTCATGTGGGCCCCTATGGGTAAGTTGGTACCTCAACTTCCCGAGGTCGTAACTTTTGCATGCAAACTTCTTTTTAGGCGCGTGATAGCCCATTGGAAAGGTATTTCAGAGAGCTACACATTTTGTTGTAAAAATTTGATTCCATCTACAATTTGACTATGGAGAACCAAAAAAGACACTATTTAGGCCTCCAAAACGACCCTGGAAGTACAACAAGATGTGTTGACATGCAAACATACAAAATAAGCCAGTTGGATTAGGTGAGAGGCCACCAATATCCACTTAGAAGATGTGTAGGGATTCATATAGCCCCATAAGTGTAGAACCCACAATTACAAAGAAGTACAGAAGAACGTGTTGAACTAAAAATGGACAAGAGGATCCAATTGGAATAGGTGGGTGGCCACCAATAGCCAACTGGATCAACAAGTCAATTTTTATATCCCCTTATTCGAAGGCCAGATAGATGCAGATGCTCTAGAAAAATGGTTGAATCTGCTAGAAGGTTAATACTCTGTCCAAAAAACAATTGACAATGAAAAAATCACCTTTGCGCTCCTTAAATCCCTTCCCCGTGTCATATCTTGGTGGGAAGGTTATTGGGAGAGGCACACCATGAATGAATCTACACCATTCAAGAGAGAAGCCACTTGGGAATCCTTTGTAGATTCCCTCAAGGAGGAGTTCTACTGATGCAGGAGCATCGCCATCACATCAAAAGGAAGCGGAGGCGGAAGCGAAGTCGACACGTCAACGCATACCGACCTTAAACAACTTGGTAGCGGTGTAGAGTTTCAAATTTTGTGTTAATTAAAATAGAGTATGTAAAGTTGGGCCATCGTTCGAAAATGAAGGAATGATTGTAAATCCTTACACGACTGTAAAATATTATAGGTGTAGGATACTTGCCCTGATTAGTCATTAGGTTGCATTTAATTGATTAGGTAACCGCTAGAGTGAATGTGATAGGATTTAGATAGGAGGAAGAAGAGGGAAGAGGCTCTGGGTCCTTAGACAAGTTTTCATTGAGGTTTTCTGTGTCTGTAGGAGATAGTGATTGTAATTATGGTTTTTTCTTTGAAATGAATAGAGTAGAGAAAATTGACCAAAATTGTATAGTGTTGATATTGTTTGACTGTTGATATGTATTATGTGAATGTATGATGTTCATAGTGAATGAATGAATAATTGAATAAGTTCAATTGGTTCTCTTATGTAAGTTATGCAAGGAGTGCATGCAAGGCGCAAGGAGTGCGTGTGAAGAAGTCTTTTTCGACTCAAAGCTCAGAAGAGATAGCAGGGGAATTTACGTATGCAGAGTGTAGAAGAAAACTTGTGTTAAAGTTTGAAAGCTTGGGAAGTTGAGCGCAGAGTATGCCAGGAAGGCATTAGAAAGTCTTTTGAAAAAGACGCAGAGTGCAAGTGTGTGCTAGGCAGAGGTTTAAATTTCATTTGCTGGAAGCTCAGGAGGAGTAGTGGTTTTAAGTCTTGAGATAAAACGCTTAGAAAAGTTTCTAAGTTGTTAAGAGTTGAAGTGTTCAAAGGTGAAGCACAAAAATTGAAAGTTCGAAGAAGGAATAAGTATGGAGGATTGAGCGGTAGAAATTCTTCAGAAATGAATTTTGAAGACTGGATAAGATCGAGGGTCAAGGTTTATCTAGGAGGAGATGAAATATTTTAAACCATTAGATCTGGGAGAAGTGGCGCACTAGTTAGCCGCGAGGATCTTTCAAAATTTTGCAAACCAAAAGATTTGCAAAGAGAAGAGTGAAATTCGTGAAATGATTGTGGCCATTCATTGAGGTAGGAAACGTGGTGACAGATCAACGTTTCGCTGATTCATAAATCAGGAAGTTGGAGGTAGGAGTTGTGAAAACTCACGAAAAGAAAAATCGCGACACGCTCAAAGGGTTTGGCCCTAGTTCATAGTGAGGGGTTATATGGATGGAGGATAAGGGAGGACCTAGCACGCGCTAGGCCCTTGTCGGGATTTCAGAACTCAAGAGTTCAAAGGACAGAGAGTCGAGTTGACTCACACACGATTACTCGACACGCGAAATCGTGAAACACCTTTTTGAGGATAGGCGTGTGGTTACAAGGCATGGTCACATGGATGAAGGCTTGTTCCTAGTACTGGTTCACGAAGGTGGAATTTTGCAAAGACCCTTGGATTTTTCTTAGAGATTTCAGTAGGAAATGATGGAGCTGCTTCAACTCAGATATTTTCTTGAGAAGATCCTAGACCGGGAGGTCGCACAACCCTTGGGGAGAAGGGAGGTTTGCACCAAGTGGTATCAGAGCTTGAAAAATATTTGAATTTGAACTCAGTGTGTTAGGAACAGTTGAAGCGATGTCACTGAGGATATGCACAGGATCACCTATAGCAAACCGTGTTGTAGGAAGAGAAGTGAGAGAACTTCGCACAAAGTTGGAAGCGATGGAAGAAATGCAAAGAAGAACACTTGTCGTTGAAGATGTAAGTGATGTAGAAAGCGAAGAAATAGAAGTTGAAGAAGTTACAGGGGAATATGTGGTCGAAGAACACTTATTGAAAGCTGTTGTGAAGTTGGGAGCTAGAGAAAAGATGGATGTCCCAATGTATGAAGGTAACTTGGATGCTAAAGAGTTATTGGACTGGATAAGGTCCGTGGATAATTATTTCGACTATGAAGATGTCGAGGAAGGAAGGAAGGTGAGACATGCTGTCACGAGATTAAAAGGACATGCAACACTATGGTGGGATGAACTATAGGCAAAAAGAAGGAGTAAAGGAAAACATAAGATAAATAATTGGGATAGGATGGTAGCCAAATTGAAGGATAAATTCATACCTAGGGATTACCAGATATAGTTGTTCAAAAAATTGCAGAACCCGAGACAGAGGGGTATGACAGTAAAAGAGTACACAGAAGAATTCTATAGATTGAATATTAGGACTGGACAAAGAGAGAAGGATGATGAAAAAGTTTCCAGGTATATAAATGGTTCGAGGTATGAAATTCAGGATGAAATCAACAAGATGACTGTGAGGACAGTGGAAGATGCTTATCAGATTGCACTGGAGGCAGAAGAAAAATTGGCCAGAAACCAGAGTCAGCGAAATAGAAGCAGAGGCTTAAATAGAGGTAAGGGAGTTCTCTATGATAAGGCACTGAAAGCTAAGGATGAGAATGAGAAATCATATGGTCATTTTGAAAGAGGAGGAAGTTCCCAAAGAAGATCGTTTGGTGGGAGAAACTATTTTCCTCGAGGAAGAGGAAGAGGTAGAGGAGGTGGAGTTAAATGTTATGTCTGTGGAAAGACATGACACATTTCTTGGGAATGCCCCAAGAGGAAGAGAGAAGGAAGAGGAGAAGCACACATTTCTAAAGCCCGGAAGAATGTGCAAGCAGAGATAGCAGAAGGAGGATAAAATCTTGTGATGAGGAAATTTCTTTTAAAGTCAGAGAAAGAAATATAAGACCCAATTCAGCGAATGAGGTTATTCAGGACTACTTTTAAAACAAAGGACAAAGTTTGCAAAATGATTATAGACAGTGGGAGTACTGATAATTTAGTATCTATAGAGATGGTGGAGAAGCTGAAGTTGGAGACAAATGTACACCCAAATCCATACAAAGTATCATGGTTGTAGAAAGGACATCAAGTAATGGTAAGTCAACAATGCAAAGTTGAATTTAAAATAGGAGGCTATAAAGATGAGATTCTGTGTGATGTAATTCCCATGGATGTTTGTCATATTTTGTTGGGGAGATCGTGGAAATTTGATAGGAATGTTATTCATGATGGGAGGAAAAATACTTATACCCTGGAAAAGAATGGTAGAACCCACATGCTACTACCAATAGAAGAGAAGAAAGAAAAGGAAGAAGCTAGCACAAGAATACTTCTCATGAGTGGGAAGGAACTCTTGAAGGAGATCAAGAAAGATCAAGAAATGCAATTTGTTGTAGTAAGGAAACGGAGAGTTATCCTTACCAATACTTCTATGGATGATTTACCTGAAGAAATCCAAGAATTGTTAAGGAATTTTGCTAACATAGTAGTGGATGAGTTGCCTCACTCATTACCACCCATTAGAAGTATTAGTCACCATATTGACTTGATTCTAGGAGCCAGTTTACCAAATAAAGAAGCGTATAGGTTGACACCTCGAGAGAATGAAGAAGTTAAGAAGCAAGTTTAGGAACTGTTGGATAAAGGTTTAGTCAGGGAAAGTCTAAGCCCATGTGCAGTGCCAACTGTATTAAGTCCAAAGAAGGACGAGGGATGGAAAATGTGTACAGATTCTAGAGCCATAAACAAGATTACCATCAGGTATAGATTTCCTTTACCCAGGAAGGATGACTTCATGGATTGTTTGAGTGGAGCAAGCGTTTTTTCAAGAATAGAGTTGAAGAGTGGATATCATCAGATAAGAATGAGAGAGGGAGATGAATGGAAGACAACATTCAAGACAAATGAAGGTTTGTATGAATGGATAGTCATGCCATTTGGATTGAAAAATGCTCCAAGAACATTTATGAGGTTGATGAATGAAGTATTGAAGGACTTCATAGGTAAATTTGTCATTGTATATCTGGATGATATATTAGTTTTCAGCAAAACAAAGGAAGAATAGTTAAAGCACTTGACATTAGTGATGAGGATATTGGAATAAGAAAAGTTGTTAATAAACTTGAAGAAAAATTATTTTATAAAGATAGAACTCATATATTTGGGTTTTGTGATCTCTTCAAATGAATTGAAGATGGATGCAGAGAAGGTGAGAGAATTCAAAGAATAGTCGTCACCCAGGAGCATATTTGAGGTGAGAATTTTTCATGGGTTAGCAAGTTTTTATAGAAAGTTTATCAAGAATTTTAGTGGTATATGTGCATCCATGATGGATACTGTTAAGAAGAAACACAAGTCTTTTAATTGGACAGAGGAGGCTGAGAAAATCTTTGGAGTGTTGAAAAAAAAGATAACAGAACAACTTGTTCTGGTTTTACCAGATTTTGGAAAGACATTCCAGGTGAGGTGTGATGCAAGTGGAATAACCATTGGAGCAGTTTTGAGTCAAGATAATAGGCCAGTTGCTTATTTCAGTGAGAAGTTGACTGACGCTAAGGAGAAATATTCTACATATGACAAGGAGTTGTATGCAGTGATTCAAGCTTTGAAGAAGTGGAGACATTATTTAATTCCAAAAGAGTTTGTCTTGTATAGTGATAATCAATCTTTGAAATTTATTACTAGGCAAGAGAAGTTGAATCAGGGACATGTTAAGTGGGTAGAATTTATGCATAATTTTACTTTTGTCATTAAAAATATTTTTGGAAGTGCTAACAAAGTTGCAGATGCTTTGAGTAAGAGAATTTTGGTTGTATAGGAATTCCAAGTGAAGACCTTAGGGTTTGATCACCTTAAGGAAATGTATCAGGAAGATCCAGATTTTAAGGAGGCTTATGAAGCATATGAAAATCCTTTGTTGAGGGATAACAACTCATGGTCATAATATTTGATCCAGGATGGATTTTTGTTTAAAGGAAGCCAATTGTGCATACCAAAATGTTCAATGAGAGATAATTTGTTGAAATAAAAACATAGTGGAGGTCTAGCCGAACATTTTGGTCATGACAAAGCATTTGCACAACTGAGTAGTTTGTATTATTGGCCAGGTATGAGGGAAGATGTGAAGAAATTTGTAGATCGATGTAAGATTTGTCAACATGCAAAAGGGAAGAGACAAAATACTGGTTTGTATCAGCCATTGCCAATTCCATAAAGGCCTTGGGATGCAATTAGTATGGATTTTGTATTGGGATTACCTAGAAGCCAGAAGGGAAGTGATTCCATATTTGTTGTGTTCGATATATTTTCCAAGATGGCACATTTCATACCATGACAGAAAACAAATGATGATACACACATAGCCAATTTGTTTTTTAGAGAAGTTGTGAGATTACATGGATTGCCCAGAAGCATAGTTTCAGATAGGGACACTAAGTTTGTGGGACACTTTTGGAGGACTCTATGGAAGAAACTGGGAACTAATTTATCTTTTAGTTCGGCATATCACCCTCAGACAGAAGGACAAACTGAATTGGTGAACAAGAGTCTAGGAAATTTGTTAAGGAGTTTAGTCATTGAACAAGGTCGCCAATGGGATCAGATTCTAGCATAGACAGAATTTGCATTTAACAATTCAATTAATAGAAGCACTGGAAAAACCGATTCGATATAGTATATGGAAGACAATCGAGAGGGGTTACATAATTGAGAGAATTGAAACAAGATGAATTGAGGAGCGCAAGAGAAGAATATTTTACTATAGAAATGCAAAGACTTCATGATCAAGTTAGGAAGCAGATACAGGATAGTAATCAAAAGTATAAGGACAAGGTTGATCAGAAAAGAAGGGAAGTTCAATTTGAAGTGGGAGATGAAGTTTTATCTCATTTGAGAAAGGAAAGGTTTCCAAGAAGAACATATAATAAGTTGAAGATGAAGAAGATAGGACCATGCAAGATCCTTAGAAAAATTGCAGCAAATGCTTATGAGATTGAGTTGTCGGGCAATGTTGGGATATCACTGATATTCAATGTTGCAGGCCTGTATCCTTATAGCAGAGATGACGCGGGAGAATTGGATGATCAGGAAGAGATTCGATGGGAAGAACAGATGCCCACAGTAGAAAAACCTCAAATGGGGAAAATATTAGAACAAAGAGTTGGAAGGAAAACTAGAAGAAAAATGCATCATGAATATTTGATAAAGTGGAAGGATCACCCTGTGGAAGATTCAAGTTGGGTAACTAAACCTAATATTTTGAAGCATGGAAAAATAGTGCGAGAGCTCATGGAGAGGAGTCCATGAATATTTTGGCCAGAGGAGTATGATACAGGAGCATCGTTATCACATCAAAAGGAAGCGGAGGCGAAAGCGAAGTCGACACCTCAACGCATCGAAGGAGCCAAAACCGACCTTAAACAACTTGGTAATGGTGTAGAGTTTCCAATTTTGTGTTAATTAAATTAGAGAATGTAAAGTCGAGCCACCATTTGAAAATGACTGAATGATTGTAAATCCTTACACGACTGTAAAATATTACAGGTGTAGGATACTTGCCCTGATTAGTCATTAGGTTGCATTTAATTCAGTAGGTAACTGCTAGAGTGAATGTGATAGGATTTAGATAGGAGGAATGACAGCGAAGATGCTTTAGGTCCTTAGACAAGTTTTCATTGAGGTTTTCTATGTCTGTAGGAGACATCGACTATAATTATGGTTTTTTCTTTGAAATTAATAGAGCAGAGAAAATTGACCAAAATTGTACAGTGTTGATACTGTTTGACTGTTGATATGTATTATGTGAATGTATGATGTTCATAGTGAATGAATGAATAATTGAATAAGTTCAATTGGTTCTCTTCTGTAAGTTATGAAATGAATGCATGCAGGGCACAAGGAGTGCGTGTGAAGAAGTATTTTTCGACTCAAATCTCAAAAGAGATAGCAGGGGAATTTATGTATGCAAAGTGTGCATATTGAGCGCAAGGAGTGTGTGTAGAAGAAAACTTATGTTAAAGTTTGAAATCTCGGGAATTTGAGTGCAGAGTATGCCAGGAGGGCATCAGAAAGTCTTTTGAAAAAGATGCAGAGTGCAAGTGTGCACCAGGAAGAGGTTTAAATTTCATTTTCTAGAAGCTCAGGAGGAGTAGTGGTTTTAAGTCTCGAGAGAAAATGCTTAGAAAAGTTTCTAAGTTGTTAAGAGTTGAAGTGTTCAAAGGTGAAGTGCTGAAATTGAAAGTTCGAAGAAGGAATAAGTACGGAGGATTGAGTAGGAGAAATTCTTCATAAAAGAATTTTGAAGACTGGATAAGATCTAGGGTCAAGGTTTATCCAGGAGAAGCCGAAATATTTTAAATCGTTAGATCTGGGAGAAGTCGAGCATTGGTTAGCCACGAGGATATTTCGAAATTTCACAAACCAGAATATTTGCAAAGAGCAGAGTGAAATTCATGATATCCAAAATTGCAAAATGATCGTGGTCGTTCGTTGAGGTAGGACATGTGGTGACAGATCATCGTTTCGTTGATTCGTAAATCGGGAAGTTGGAGGTAGGAGTTGTGAAAACTCGCGAAAAGAGAAATCGTGACGCGCTCGAAGGGTTTGGCCCCGGGTCATAGTGAGGGGTTATATGGATGGAGGATAAGGGAGGAGCTAGCATGCACTAGGCCCTTGTCGGGATTTCAAAACTCGGGAGTTCGAAGGATGGAGAGTCGGGTTGACTCACATACGATTACCCAACATGCAAAATCACGAAATGCCTTTTTGAGGATAGGTGTGTGGTCACAAGACATGGTTATGTGGAAGAAGGCTTGCACCTAGCACTGGTTCATGTGGGAGAAATTTTACAAAGACCCATGGATTTTTCTTAGAGATTTCAATAGAAAATCGTGGAGTTGCTTCATCTCAGAGATTTTCTTAAGAAGATCCTAGACTGGGAGGTCGCATAGCCCTTGGGGAGAAGGGGGGTTTTCACCATATACCTTATCAGAAACTGTGTTGACGAGTACATGAGATGGACGACTCTGCGTCAGGAAAGAGATCATATGGTGTCGGAGTACACTAACATCTTTCATACCTTGCGCTCAAATATGGGTATCAAAGACTCCGAGCGACACCTGATTTTGAAGTATCGCAGTGGTCTTCACAGGTACATCCAAACATAGATGTAATTCTTGGACATCTCCTCATTAGGAGCTTCTTATCGATTTGCAGTCAAAATTGAGCAGAAATTCAAGTAGCAGAGTAAGCGGGAGTTTGGGTTTGAAAATATGCCACAACAGAATCACGGAAAAAAAACCCTAACTCACAGAATGAAGGATAGAGAAAGGAAGGACAAGCTCAAGAGAGCCAGTACAATACATAGGAAAATAAGGTTAATGTGGATTTTAATAAAGACATTGAAAAGTGGCGTGAGTTCCACAACAGCCCCTGGCACAACACCGATGAATGTCGCTTGAAGCAGTCATTGGTGGTCGAGCTCAAAGAAAAATAATCAAAACATGACTTGAACTATGATTCAAAGTACAATAAAAGGAAACAAATCATCGATGCAGAACCTACTGCGACTATCGTGGCCACAATAATACAAGTAGAAGAACCATAGGAGCTTGAGGAGGGGGAGCGCCTCTTCCACTCGCAGATGTGGGTAAATGGGACCCCACTACATTTCATTGTTGACAGTGGGAGTCAGAAGAACTTGATCTCAGTCGAGGTTTTCAAGATATTGAAGTTTCAAATGATGTCATACACCATCGGATGGTTGAGACAGAGACAAGACATATGTGTCAGCCAACAATGTTGATTGTCCTATGGAATCAAGTCTTTCAAGAATGAGGTACTGTGTGATGTTTCTCTACTTGAAGTCTGTGATGTTCTTTTAGGAAAACAATATATGTGGAAAATTCATGCTATCTATGAGTCTCAGCCTCCCAGTGTCATTGTTAATTTCATAGGTCAACTCTACAGGTTACCAAAGGTAGCTCCAACTACTGCCAATTTATTGATCTCGTAAAAACAATGCCACAAAGTAATCTCTTAGACCACAAAGTTTTCCCTCTTCACGACCCAGTTAGATGGTGAACAAAATATCACTGCAACCACTACAGCCTCGTCCCAAGACTTTTCTATGAAATAGAGGCAGGTCAACAAGATTGTAGAGGAGCACAAAGAGAATGAGATTATCCCATATGTTCAACATAGCTCTATTGGCCATGACCCTTTTTAGGTGTGCTTGGGGTTCTGATCATTAGAACCCATTGATATAGCTCTTCTTGCTACATATTCACCAACAGAGTCCTCCCACACTCAAACCAAGGCAGATCATGCAGCCATATCTGTTGAATAGATCTAACACCTCCAATAGGTTCATGACATCCTTCCACAAGAAAAGTACAAGCATGACATCTACTTCAACAAGGAAATCAACTCACCAAGCTTCATATTCAACAGAAGTTTCCCCGTATCCCTAGGGAACTTGACACAATGGGGACCATTACTTCTTAAGGGGAGAGGAATGATCCAGGTGGATCTCAGTGGCCACCCACCTTTTCCATTGAATCAACATTTCAAGCCTATGTTTTTTATAAACCATGATATTCACCCTTTTGATGGGGAGTGGAATGTAATTCCATATTCATTTGTTAATTACAAACATCATGTAACAATTTCCTAGTGGTCTTATGTACATGATTACAACATAGTGTCAATGCATCGAATCCCACTAAAACTTTGCAGTTAAGCACACTCGGGCTAGAGTAGTACTAGGATCGGTGACCGCTTGGGAAGTCCTAGTGTTTTACATGCCTATGGAATTTTATAAACTTAGACGAATTTATCCCACATGCATCATGGGAATTGTTCTCCTCTCACTCTCTCATATATAATTGAGGTGAATGAGTCCCTTTAAGCTTTCAATGGAGTGTGATTTAAAGCTTATTGCGAATGAAGTGTAGCCAACATCTTTTTATTTTCAGAGATAAGCTACCCCATTCTGCCAGTATGTGTTCTATGATGTTTCTCTCTTATTCATTAATAGAAGTTGGGTTTCACTATATTTATGTGTTTCTTGCAATATCTCTGTGTATTTTTCTTGTTATATCTTTGTTATATTTATGTCTTCATGTCGTTCTCAAAATAATCTGGATCACTGATGGTAGACGTAGCTTTGCGGACCATTAGAAACAAGATTTTTTCAGAAGAAGTTCCAATGGATGTGGTACCTATGTGTAGTGCGAAAATAACTTCTATGATAGTTCATGAACTACGAGAATGCTATAATGTATATCACGAATATAGAGATGAGGAGGATCCAAGAAATATACAAATACTTGGAATTGAGGGGAAACACACAGTGGAAGGTCCAGAGCTTAAATTTATTGCATATGAAAAACCACTAAGGACACGTAAGGTAAATATTGGGACAAAGGAGAATCCAAAGTTTGTGCAGATAGGAGATTACTGGAATGATGAAACTATGAAAAAAATTGCAAACTTACTACGCGAGTGTCATGTTCTATTTCGAACCACGTTTGCAGAAATGAAAGGGATAGTTGGTGAACTAGGATAAATGAAGATCCCTTTGAACCATATGTTAATCTAATAAGACATAGACCCTATAGACTGAATCCGAAGTATAAAGAGAAATTAAAGGTAGAGATAGACAATATGTTAGAAGCATGAATTATTGAACCAGTGGTGGAATCAAAGTGGATAAGTCCATTGGTAGTACAATATAAGAAAACAGGGGGAATCAAAGTTTGTGTAGACCTATGAAAACTAAATGATGCATGTCTGCATGATCCATTTTTGACACCTTTTACAGATGAAGTATTGAATAATGTAGGGGGCACGAGGCTTACTGTTTCATAGATGGATTCTCAGGATATCACCGGATAAAGATTGCTAAGGAAGATAGACATAAGAATACCTTTGCGACATAATGGGGAAGATACCAATACATAGTGATGCATTTTGGGCTGAAGAATGCACCTGCAATTTTCTCAAGGGTAATTGTCGTAACCTTTAAAGAATTTATTCGTAAGTTCCTTGAAGTTTATTTAGATGATTAGATTGTATTTAGTCTATTGAATAATCACATAGAAGTACTAAGATTAATGTTGGATAGGTGTAGACAATGTTATATTTCATTGAACTTGAAGAAATGTGTTTTATGTGCGTCTTTTGGAATTTTGTTGGTCCATGTCATATGTAAGAAAGGATTATTAATGGATCTTGCCAATATTGCAGTGATTTTGGAATTACAACCACCTACATCAATAACACGGTTAAGAGAAACCCTGGGTCATATAGGACACTACAGGAAGTTCATTAAGAGATATGCATAGATTACAACACCAATGGAGAATTTGTTGAAGAAATAAGATAAATTACATTGGAATGAGGACTGCTAGAAAGGTTTGGACACATTAAAGCAGAAGTTAGTGACTATGCCAATTTTGATATTCCCAGATTGGAAGAAGGAATTTCATGTTCATGTGGATGCATCGTCCATATATTTGGGTGCAATATTATCCCAACCAGGAGAATGAGAGCTAGACCATTCAATTTCATTTGCAAGTAGGAATTTTTCAACAACAAAAAATAACTACACTACAACAAAATGACATGGGTTGGAAATGGTGTATGCGCTGCAAAAGTTTAGACATTATTTGTTGGGTTCTCAAATTTTCAAGATGTATACAAACCACTTTGCACTAAGATACTTAATGAACAAGCTAGTGTTGGGGGGGAGAATTTGTACATTTCTACTTTTGTTCCAAGAATATAACTTTGAAGTCATTGTTAAGCCAAGAAAATTGAATGCACGATCATATCACTTATCACACATTCTATCAGGAAAGGATGCAAGGAACCTAGATGATAGTTTACCAGACGTGGATTTATTCGTAGTTCGAATGGTGGATGAATACTTCACAGACATTGTGAAATTATTAAGTACAAGAATGTCTCCATCAAACATGACAATTTCACAAAAGAAATAGTTAGTGGTTAAGGCAGTGGAATATCAACTAATTCCAGGGAACGTATACAAGTTAGGTGCATATAGGATACTAAGACTATGTGTGATAGAGCATGAAAGGCCAATGATACTATCAGAAGCACACGAAGGTATTGCGGGAGGAAAATATGTAGGTAAAGTGACTGCGCAGAGATCTAGTGGCCCACACTTCACAAGGATGTTAAAGAATATTTCCAAGCATGTGATGTTTTTCAAAGGGTTGGAAAGCCATCCAGAAGGGATGAGATTCCCTTGCATCCACAAGTTACACTACAGGATTTTGAGAAATGGGCAACCAAATTTAATGGATCGATCAATCAATCAGCTAGGAGATCAAGAGTTAGGTATATAATCACTGTGACAAAGTATTTGAGCAGATGGGAATAAGAAACACCAGTCACAGACTATAGTGTGGAGACTGTTGCGCAATTTCTATTTGAAAATTTCATTATAATATTTGGGTGCCCACACATTCTATTGAGTGATCAAGGAACTCATTTCCTGAATAAGATGATTGCAACATAGGCTAAGGAGTTTTAGATTCACCATTAGAGGAGAATGTCGTATCATTCTCAGACAAATGGGACAGCATAAGCCTTCAATAAGATTTTAGAGAATGGTTTGACCAATATCTGCAACGTAGGAATGGATGATTGGGACTTGAGGATCCCTACAGTATTATGGGCATATATGACTACAAGAAAAAAGTTGACAGGACAGACACCTTTTAGGTTGGTCTATGGGAAAGAAGCAGTAATGCCAATGGATTTTATTGTGTCGATATTTCACATTGCAATGATTACTGATCTTGCGGATTTTGGCGCAATAGAGGAAAGACTGTGACAATTGTTACATCTCGAGGATGACCAATTTGTCACAGGATTCCATCAGCAAGACCAGAAGGCAAGATAAAAATCATGGCATGATAGACATACTAATTAGAAAATATTCCAAGTGGGAGACTTAGTATTGTTATATGAAAACAAGTTTATACAGCATCCGGGAAAGTTATGAATGCATTGGTTAGGTCCATACATCATTAAGTATGTGATAGAGGCAGGTGTTGCACAGTTGGAAACATTGAATGGAGAACTCCTGGGAGGAATAGTGAATGAGAGTTGGCTGAAAATCTATAGGGATGACTGACCATCCGCACACTAGTATGACCTACGTGAAAACCTTTGTACTATAGTAGTGTATTAGGAAAAAGAAAAAGAAAAAGAAAGAAAATGTAGAAAAAAAAACAAAGGAAAAACATCAAAAAGTAAGTAAGTTCAATGAAGTCATTCAAGGCTTCCACACCAGAATATGAGAGTTCAAAGTGCGCACTACACCAAGGACACCACCTGAGGAGAAGGAACAAAGAGAAAGAAAAAACATAACCTTAGTAGCAAGCATTAAGAGTCTAGATGAGGAGTGTGTGAAGTTATGCGAAGAAAGTACACAACTTTGGAAAAAGTTGATGGAGGATCTGGCGATCAAGGTCATTGAGGAAAGATTAATGAATGCATAAGAGAAGGTGCAGAATACCATGGAGAATATAAACACACTACCACCATCTAAGCACATAGCGACCATCCTAGTGAACATGCAGTCATACAACGAGATAGAACAACTAAGGGAAGAGCAGAAGACTCTCGCACAACGATTGGTACCCCTGTAGGATGAAGCACTCACGATCATAGGGGCATTGGCAGTTGCGCAAGGCATGATGAAGAAAGCAACACTAAATAGTGAGGATAAGCTCATGACCATAACTGTGTAGACAGTAGAGGATATTTTGGAGAAAGAAGTCGAGGTAAAGGAGGAAGTCACTACAACAAGAGAAACCCTCTAAAAGTTCATGGAGGCGTGGAAGGGAACAACACAACAAGCTTAAGTATCTCGGGATGAGTCACAGGTGAGTGTTGGGGGGCTATTGGAAAATCAGTTTGAATAACTAAGTTTTGAAGAGCGCGAACAAAAGCAAAAAAGGGAGCATTTTTTGGGGTCAAAATAGAAGTTAGAGCCGGTGCAAAAAGAATGAAGGAAAGCAACAGTTCAACATAAAAGCAGGAAAGGAACAGTTCAACACTAAAGCAAGAAACACAACATGTTGGTGAAAAAGAAGGAAAACAACTAGAACATGTTATGGTTTTGGCATAAACTATTAGGGTTCTGAACCCTAACTCCATGTATAAATATGTAATGGGTTGGGGAAGAATAGTCTACTAAAAAAAGAGAGATTGGGATGTTGAAAGTAAGAGTTTAGCATGTGCATGATTGAGAATCTATGCTTAGGGTTGTGGAGATATTTTGTAGAGAGAGAGGTGAGAACTATAGAGAGGCTAGGCTATATTGAGGATATAATATATTGTATCTATTGTAAGCGCAGTGCGTAGGCCCGTGGTGATTACTGCATGAAGATCAATATAGAAGCCAACCATTATGGACGTAGCCAAAGGATTGGGTGACCCATGTTAAATTTTATGTCTTAATGTGTCCTTTGATGTGGTTGTTCATGGATGTTTAGTTTATGCATGATTATTATAGATTTTTTTACTATATGATTGATGCACAATAATAATGAATGTTGCAGTGGGTTATTTATGTTGCAATCTATGTTAGAAGGGTTCTGCTCAATAGAGTTTGTTAATTAATCAAAGGATATGAATAAATATATTTCACATATGGTGTATAAGTATTAATGGATATGATGATATCCTCAAATCCCCTCGTCCATGCATAAAATTGGTTCCTGCAGCCCCAGTAGATACCTCGGGTGAGACTTCACTTGTATGCAGGTGATGCCGAAAGGGTTGGTATCTGAAGGGTTTTGTTGGTTGAATAAAATGAACCTAGGGTATTATAACCATGATCCAATAGGTGAAGATGTTGAGAATTTTCTCTGTTGTTGGAAAATACCTCAAATCAGTGACCTATCTATAAATAAGCTCCCAAATGAAGTGCATATGAATCTCAATGTGCTTGGTCCACTACTAGTGAACCAGATCTTGTAAGATTTGAATGGTACTTTGATTGTCACAAAAAATAATAAATGGTTGGTAGTACTTGATACTGAACTCTGTGAGAATGTTTTAAATCTAGATGGATTCCGTGGTTGCATTGACAACTCGTTGATACTCTACTTTTGTGGTAGATAGAGAAATGGTTGGTTTCTTCTTGCTCAATGCACAAATCAAACTAGAACCAAGGGAGAAGAGGTAGCCTGGAGTATATTTTCTATATGTAGCATCCATTGCACACTTTGAATATATATACCCCACTAAATGAAGGTTGCACCATGTTGCATAATGAATCCCAAACTTGTATGTTCCATGAATGTAATGAACAATTTGCTTGGCTACCTTCCAGTGCAACTTGTGGAGTTCTTGCATAAATCTGGAAACAATGCCAATAACATAAGAGATGTTGGGTCTAATATGTGTGAGATAAATAATAATCCCAACCATCTCTTTGTATATGGTTCTATCAACCAAGCATGATGATCACAAGTAACCTTGAGTCGACGTGCCACACCAGAGAGAAATTTAGTCACAATAGGCTTTCAATTAACCATTTGAAATCATGAAAGCAAATGCATAACATATTCGGATTGAGCCATGGTGATTTTGAAATCATATTGAATGATCTCAATCCCAAGAAAATAATGGCGTAGCCTTAGGTCACTCATCAAAAACTTGTTATGCAAGGCAATTTTTAGAACAACAATGCATGTTGAGGAGCTAGCAGTGATCAAGAGATTATCTACATACAATACCATAAAGATGAGAGAGTAATCTTCAAATATAATGTAGAAATTGGGATTGAAATGAAATTAGGAAAATCCATGAGAGAGAAGGAAGGAATCCATCATGGCATACCAAGCCCAAGGGGCATATTTGATGTTATACATGGATTTTTTTAGCTTGCACACCATGAAAAGTCTTGTGCAAACCCCTAAGGTTTATACATGTAAATATCTTCCTCAATATATCTATAAAGAATTTCACTCTTTACATCCATTTGATGAACTTCCTAGCAATGGACCGCACCTATGACTAGAACAAACTAGATTGAGTCCATCTTTACAACAATTGAAATTGTCTAATTGTAGTCAATGCTAGGTACCTATGAGAATTTTTTTACCACTAGCCAAGCCTTGTGCTTGTTCACTATACTATCCCCTACAAACTTTGTCCAATATATCCACTTACATTGAACAAGATTTCTTCTTTTAGGAAACAAAACCAAATCCCATTTGTGGGTCCTCATTAGCGAGATGTACTCCTCTTGCATAACTATGTCCCAATCAAGAATTATAGAGGCCTCTTGAAAAGTTTACATATCTGTATCAGTGGAAACATAGAAATGGATCGGTAACAATGGTTATGTAGTAAAGAGTGCATGTGGAGCTTCTTGAAATTGAGAATGTGTCAGTCTAGTGCCCACTAGATCTCCAATCAAATCGCTTGTTGCATGTAGCATCTGGCATGGCCAGTGTATGATAGGAAGTATGCGAGGAGAATCTGTAACCTTTGGATTTGCAATAGAACCTTGATCATCACTCCCACCATCTTAAGAAGAGGAAAATGAGTCTTTGTAATAAAAACAAATGTAGGTGGATCATCAACTTCATTATCAACAATCTCCACTATGAAAATTGGACTGGTTGTAGATTGAGAATCATCACGAGAGAAGCTTGAATATCTCTCTTCAAAACTAACACTCCTAGAAATAACTAAGTAATTGGTGATGGGGTTGAGAAGCCAGTATCCCTGTGAGATCGGAAGAGCGTCGTGTAGGGAAAGAGTGTAGATCTCGGT
>CBVK0100352553.1:0-20872 GCA_900067695.1 Picea abies
TCTCTGCATGAATATTACATCCCTCATATACATGTAGGGGCTTCCAAACACTATCTAGATAAGTCAAGGGGTACTACGTCCTATTCTAGTTCATCAACAAAATCATCACTTACAACAAAGTTAATCTTAGATTGTTTCATTGCCTTGATATTTTCATCCTTTTCTACCCATCCCAATGGATATGGGCTAGGATGATCATGAACCTCCAATCCAAGCCTGTTGACCAGATCCATTACTATGAGATTAGCCTATGAATCAGGGTCAAACAGGGAATCTATTTTGGTTTTCTTCACCTAGATGTTGATGTGGAAGAGTTTGGTCATCTCCTTCTCTTCTTGGTGACAAAGGCTACTCATATTCACCTCCTTTTGCAATGATGTGCAGAAAATATTCCCATCCACATTAGAGCTTCTTTCAACCTAATTGCTCATATCAATGGCTAGAAGATTCTTTTTCTTTGCATCCTTCTTGTGATTCTTTGGGTTCAACTCTGTATGTAGTCCCCAAAACATTTCCTTAGTGTTTCCATCAATATTTAAATGGTTACAATGTTTTATAGGATCCTTGCACTAATGTGAAATGGTTTTCATCTTCTTATCTTTCCCGCCTTTCCACTTCTTATTCCCCTCCATGGAAGCTTCATAGTGCTCTTTCTGTTTGGAACTGCTTGGCTTCCCTTTCTTGTGGCCTTTGTTTTCCAAATATTTTTCATGTACACATGCCTCATCTATGGTCCTTGGATTGAAAAGAATCACTTGTTTTCATAGATGACTATGTCAACCCCCCAAATACTTGAGGAGTACATATGGGATCTTGGGAGAGATACCCAACATGATGGCCATCTTTTAGAACTTGATGGTTTACTCCTATACACCCTTCCCTTGATTCTACCTAAAGTAGTGTCACTGGATCCATTGGTCATCTACATACCGATAGGGTAGAATTGGGAATTGATGAGGGTTTTGAAGTCCTCCCACCTAGTTACTTATAGATCACCCTCTAGCCTAAGTTTTTTCTTATGGATTTCCCACCAGGTTAAAGCATGGCCCTCTACCTTTAGTATAGAAAATAATATATTTTGTTCTTCATCTATATGGTGAACATTGAAATAAAATTCTATTTTCTACAACCAATGATTCAGTTTTAATGCATTGATATCACCTTGGTATGACTTTATGTATACTTTTTCTTTCATATCGAATAAATATTGTGAAGGGTATATGTTATTGGAACTCAACTAATCTTTCTCGAGTTATTTTCGCAACTCCTTTTATGGTTCTTCATTATCCCTCGGTTTCCCATTTGATCTGATCTCTGAGTTAGAGACTCCAACTTCTACGAATAGTCCCAAATTAATTTCTAGAGCCACCATGAGGAGGGACATATCGCGAGATATGTTAGTGACTTTCTCTTATAGCCTCACAAGTATCTCCTCTACTATATCTTGAGGGTTGTTATGAACAAAATCGTCGACCATGGCTAGGGTTTTGCGACTTTCTTATTAAATATATTCATAGATCCATACAACTTTACATAAATACTCCAAGAAAAACTAATTTGATACAAATATGATATGTAAATCATCATGGATATTCCAATGGACATATCATCACAATAGATCTAATAAAATATTGAAATCTTTATTGTGAAGGTTAATTTCCTTTAGATCTCATATTATTTAATTACTAGTTTTTTGCTTTAAATGTATGAAATAGATGAAATGAAAAAAATAGAGACCATAAATAAATACTCACACACCATCCACAAATAAACACAAGATATAACTTGGGAAACCTAATATGGGAGAAAACCCTAGCTATAAGGTGACACCCCTCTACTTTCCTTTCTTCAAATGAAAGTACAAAGAAAGACGCTCTCTCTGTAGAGATTCCTTTGACACTGTGGCCTATATGGCTACTACAGAATATATCCTCCTCTGTCATGCTCTCAAGATACCACTCCTAGGTGCTCTACTCAACTATGGAACAAATATAATGCTAAAGGATGGAACACCTTCTCCTCCTAGTGGCATGGTATTTAGAATTACCCAATAGCCATATAGGGGTAGGATTTTGACTTCCTCAACCCTCAATTGTGATAAGAATTTAGACCTTCTAGAATATTATTGAAATTACATATGTGGTTGGTTATCCCCATATGTATTAGTAATGGGGGTTGTCATGGCATTCACTCGTACCATGGTGGTCAACATGATAGGTCAAATCATGAGATGCATAACCTTTTCATAAAAGATCTAATTGACACGATTATTTCACCATTGGAAAGGTATAAATGTGTAGAATAGCATCAAAGAAGTGCTAGATAAATCTAGGAAATTTTTTACCCTAAAAATGCCATTTTATTCCTTAAAATGGCTCTGGAAGGTTTCAAATCCCAATTTTCCAAACTAGGATCTGCCATTAAAATGACCCTGCAAGTTAATTCCTCCATTTTTTCCACTCTAAAATCATCGGGATAGATGAAAAATAATATAATGATCCAATCTAGAAAACACATCTTTAGTCCTTCCGACATTTATGATGATATTGTATTCATTATACAGTGATCCCAACTTTAGTGTTTCACAATTATGACTAATATTGACATGATATATAAACATTGAATATATTCTTCAATGAACTGTAGATACACAAAATATCATTTATTTTACCATCATAAACTTTCCTACAATCAATAATAGGAGCATTCAATATTTTCAAAGATGTAGGTTTTCCAAAAGACTCTACCAAGCTACAACAATGTCACATATTTTTCGCCCAATTAGCGACGTAAAATTAAGATAAATTATTGAGTGCAAGGAACATAACCACAAAGTAGGGAGCATGAGAAGTAGAACCTTTGTATAAGAAAATAGCTAGAATTTGAAATGGGTAAAATAAATGGAATGGTATTGTAGAAAAATGATAGGCATAGGGATCCTTCTCATTGTTCTCTACATTATTTTCATTATGATTAGCATTTGCAATATGCCACACAACATTCATGCATAAATTTTTTCTACGGGTTCCAAAACCATGACTAATAAGCCAAGCATATGTTGATGTGTTTTCTTGTCACCCATTAACTAGATTGATTTCAATTCATACTTAATCAAGTGGAGACAAAATTTCAAAATCTAGAAAGTACCAGATGATTGTCGTCTATTGATCATGAAGACACAACAAGTTTTTAAGAATTCATAATCAATATCAATGTTGTAGTTCTTCTTCACAATAAATCCAACAGGGATGGTTTCTCTTTTCAACAAAAGAGAAGAAAAGAAAAGGATACCAAAAATAAATAAATTGTGTAGGTTTCTTATGTTCATTCTCTCATTAGATAGCCATATATGTCAACTTCGTCCAAAATTTTATGGAATAAAACAAAAATGTCATATGCCCAAGATATTGCCAACATTCTCAGATCCTTTGCATTCCTCAAGTTGTGCCCCTTAATTCTCCATACTTTGTCATTTTCAAGTCTTTGTAGAGAATTCCATGTATTAACTTTCCACTTGTCTAATACCCCCCTACTCCTCTCTATACAATTGTCCCATACTTAGACGATTTGTGAGTTCATGGGTGAGTTAAATCCCATGTAGAGGAGAAATCAATGTATTACCCATGTGGAGAACTTGCCACTCCCATTTCTCCACATGTACATTTCTCTGCAACACTACCCCTTTACATTGACTTGTCTCGCTTCACCTTTTCCAACACTTAGTCCTTTTCCATACTTAGTCATTTTCCATTTGCCTTGTGGAATGTAGAACATTAGCCATACTTACTCATATTTCTGAATTCCTTAGATTACACCCACATCAATTATCTATTTTTGTGCTATTTTCATGGATTTTTTCCTCCACATTTCCAAATTGCACCCACATAACATGTTATTTTTATGTTTTTTTCATCGGTTTTTACCTCTGCATTTCTTATACTCTTCATCTCTTATTTCTCCACATTGAGTGTTACTAAGTCTTACTATGATTTACACTTATTTTATTTCCCGTGTTCCTTTTCTCCACATCTCCTCCTCCTCTTCTATTTACCCCCACAATATGCATTATCCTTAACACTTATAACTATGCATTTTGATATCCTAATCCCCCCCCACCTTCTCTTTGGCACACCTCCCAATGACATGTGGCATTGAAATGGATGTATCGTTTGATGATACTTGGAAGGTATGGGTTATACATAGATGACTAGGAAATGACTTGGCATGATGACTGGGTGGTGAGATGCAAACCAAAATTTACCTTGTGTACAAGATACGAACAGTTCCATGGCTCTATCTTATTCACATACAAACATTATGGAGGCCATTTCTTTATAAATATGTTATCATTACCCTCTTATAATTCATATGGAATAAATAAGGCATATTTTCAAATCAAGGGCCAAGGATTCATGTGGAGAATAGATCAATGGTTGTTGAGTGCCTATCTTCTAGAGGCCATAACTTGAGTTTATGATATCCAAACTAAGAAAAAGAGATCTCGTTGGAAATATAGTGACATGAATAACAACCTAGAAATGGTTCCCATGCCTATAATGACAGCTATCATGCCCTAAAAAATAAAATAGAGTTGTGACTATTTTTAGCTTGGCAACAAATGAGTTTTTGAAAAATGGATTATAAAAAAGAATTTATGAAAGTATAAATTGGGCTCTAGTGCATGAATATATAAGTTCACATGTACCAAGGGACCTAATATTTCACTGTACAATGGGACAAAAACCCCTAATTGTAAAGCAGTTCCAAGAAGATGAAGAGAATATTATAGAAGAAGATGAGAGATTCTCGCTCTGGGTGAAGCATAAAATAACAATCCCACCATTGAAAGAGTATATAGAAGAGTGGCTCAAGATTTCATTGAAACATATAACTGATCCAAGAATTACTTGAACCAAAAGGAATCAATTTCTAGGCTCTTCAAAGAAAAAAGGAGAGATTCATCCATCATTCCACTTTTATTTTTGTGAGTACACTCATTTTCAAAACATTTCCCTTTTTTCTTCCCAATCTATGAATCATCCATCTTTATTGTTTTATTGCTTACTAGTAAAGGTAATCCTTGATTTTGTTTCTCTTTATCTTCTAGGTCTGCTACTATATGTGGTCCATGGGAGCCCCATCCCATTCCATTTGGAGGAATGCATTCCTTTTATCATTTAATTATTAGGAGTACTATTTTGTGCTTTAGGAAAACATTTTATTTGAACTTGAACAATCTATGTGTAATAATATTTTGAAAACTCTCGCAAAGAGCTATTCTAGGAGTTCATAACTTTTGGATTTCTAAATTTTTTATAAGCATGATATCTCGAGTATGTTTCTCCTATGTGTCGTATGATATTAAATGAATTAAATCATTTAAATCCCTCTATTTTTCACCACTAATGTATTTTTTGTCATATGAGTCTTGGTTCGAATATTTTTCCTTATTACTCAAATGAATGGATTTGATAGAATGGATGTAGTTATCCTATATATTTCAATTAAGGCTGTGATTTTTTTGCTATAACTTGTCTGCTATCCTTTCATTTATTTCACCACCTAGTCCACTTGTAGGTGTAGATGATATGAATGTTTAAATTTATTGTTTAAATAAGTGTATTGAAAATATGAGTGAGAAATAGGAGTCCCACCTCTATAAAAATGAAGAGGGGATCTTAATAACTTATTTATAAGAGTAACCTACGAGGTTAAATATAGTCCTTAACAGGAAAATAAATAAACATTTTTGGTGACTCAACTAGGGAGAAATATTCATTTTCAAGAAATATGATACCTTTTTTAGGATAAGATATTATTGAAAATCTAGAAGTTGTCTAGTTCATGTCTTTGAAAGAGATCTAGCAGACTTGTTATTGAATGGTTTAAGATGATCTGGGTTCTTGAAAACCTCATTCAAATAACATCATATGGCCTTGAAGATATGTTATTAGAGTTTCAAGCATAAGTAAATATGTCGATTTGTAGAGAATCAAATAACCATCATGATTCAAGAGGATGAGCTCTGTGATGACTCCATTATTAAAAGTTTGTATTTTGAAGAAATATGCCTTGGTGACTCCACTAAAAAGATTCCAAATTTACAAAAATATCTATATGATAACTCTATCGAAGAGTTTCTTTCATGTTGTGGTGATATTTCTCCTTCCCTGCCAATGCCAATAAAAGTTGTTCAAGTTACAGTAAAGGGAGAAGGTTTCCAAAGAAAGAAATGGTTTCACAAAATTCCTCTCAATTCACAAGGAGAGGTTCATCCCATGCCAAATATTTCCATGGAGAAGTTTCCCATGTTATTTGAAAGTGCTTCAGAGGATGCGAAGAAGCATTTGGTTAATTTTGATAATGTTTGCAATATTTATAATATGCTTGAAGATGATGCTTCTTTCCAATTATTTGTCTTAACTCTAAAAGGAAATTTGTCTTAATGGGTTTATTCATTGTTGTTGGGAACCATCAATAGTTGGGACGTATTAGAAAATTCATTTGTTGAGAAATATTTCCCAAGGATAGATCCATATTCTCTTTTATTGAAGTTGGTTGAAATCCATATGAATGATAAAGAGACAGTAAAAAAATTCACTTTCAAATTTATGAAATTCCTTTAGGAGATTCCTCAAGAAATGTTTCCAAATGATTTCATCATTTTTAGCTTCTATGAAAATGCTTTTCCCGTGAATATAATATTTTTATTAAAACTAGAGGGATAGTGCATCTAGAAAGAGTTAATGTAGTGAGCTCAATTAATTGAATAAAATATTCATCAAAGAGGTGATGATATCTTAAAATTTCCAATTTCCAAGACAATGGAGAAAATAATTTAGAAGAGAAATTCGATGAAATATGTGAAAATTTATTTACAATGGATTATGTTCATGAAGATGAAAATGATAATGTTGATGTCTCAATTCAAGAGAAATGCCATCTACACATGCTCTATTAGAGGGGAATTGTGTCCTCTCATACGCTCAATCTAAGAGTAATGTTAACAATGAGTTTAAGGACATATTTGATGAACCTACGATAGATGCACATGTATATATCATTCAATATGGTCATGGAGAAAATGTTGCAATGGGTTCTCAATGGCCACAACCAATTTATACAAAGCTGAAAGAGGGATGTCAACATGGGATCAACAAAAGTGATGATAAAATTTATCACTTTACATTAGACTTTCAACATGTTGACAAATTATCCAAAGTAGAGTTTAATGAAGAAGAGGTATTCCTTGCATCAAAAGCAAAGGGGAATTTGCAACAACATGGATGGATTATATATTTTAATTTCAAATACAATGAGATTGTTGGTAACAATAAGATCTAGCCATATAGTTCTCCACGGATGTTCAACAACAATATATTTTTGCAACCTCACCATGGAATTAGTGTCATTGCATAATAGAGGAATTTCTTCAAAGAATTGTTAATAAAGCAAGACTCTCAACCATGGCTGGGAGTAATAAAATGAGTTCGTTATGTACATAGCTAAATTGGAAGTCTACTTACACTTGAAAGTAGCCCCTTATCCAAGTAGGTTAGGATAGGTAGATTTTTGTTTTCTCATGTATATAATTTTTTTCTTTAAATAAAAGTTTACCTAATAATCATTTGTTGGATTGAGATAATGATATGTGGATGACTTTGTATCCCAATGGATAATGCACTTGGTTTGGGTTTCATGTTCTCAGCAACCCACAGGGGGTCATTGTCCCACAATTGGATCCAGATGTTGATGTGTTTTCTTGTGACCCATCAACTAGAGTGATTTCAATTCATACTTAATAAATTGGAGACCAAATTTTAAAATTTGGAAAGTGTCAAATGAATGTCACCTATTGATAATGAAGAAACACCAAGTTTTTAAGAATTCATAATCAGTCTCAATGTTGCAATTATTCTTCATGGTAAATACAATGGGGATGGTTTCTCTTTTGAACAAAAGAGAATAAAAGAAAAGGATACCAAAAATAAAGAAATTTATTGTGTTCATACTCTCATTGGATATCCCTATGTGTCAACTTCATCCAACATTTTATGAAAAAAAAATAGAGGTCATATGCCCAAGATATTTCCAATTTTCTCACATCCTCTGCATTCCTCAAGTTGTACCCCTTAACTCTCCATACTTAGTCATTTTCAAGGATTTCCCTTAACTTTCTACACTTGGTTCATTTCCATACTTTCCATTTCCATTTCCATACATTTAGTCATTTTCAACTTTTTTATTTCTTTACATTGGCTATCTTCTGCACTCCTTATTTGTAGATGATTTCAAAATCATAACCCAACATCTTGGTTACACATTTTTGTTGTTCTTCTGAATATAGTCTTTGTTCCAAGAAGTATTTAAGGCATTCCTCAAGTTGTACCCCTTAACTCTCCATACTTAGTCATTTTCAAGTTTTTGCGTAGAATTCCATGTATTAAATTTCCTCATTTATAATACCCCACTACCCCTCTCTATATTATTTTCCCATACTTACTCAATTTGTGAGTTGATGCATCAGTTAAATCCCATGCAGAGGAGAAATAAATGTATTACCCATGTGGAGAATTTGGCACTCCCATTTTTCCACATGTACCTTTCTCCGCATGTGGAGAACTTTTCACTCCCATTTCTACACATGTACCTATATCTGCAACACTTCCCCTTTGCATTGACTTATCTCACTTCACCTTTTCCAGCACTTAGTCAATCTCCATTTTTCATTTTCATTACCATTCCAATTTCATTTTCCATACTTAGTCATTTTCTATTTTCCTTGCAAAATGTGGAACTACTTACTCGTATTTCTGAAATCCTTGGATTGCACCCACATTTTGATGTCACTCAAATTGCACCCACATGACTTGGCTATTTGTATGCTATTTTCATGGATTTTTACCTCTGCATTTCCAAATTGCACCATCATGAGTTAGCCATTTTTATGTTATTTTCATGGATTTTTACCTCTGCATTTCTTATACTCTACATCTCGTATTTCTCTACATTGAGTTTTACTGAGTCTTACTACTTTTTACACTTAGTTTATTTTCCATGTTCCTTTTCTCTGCATCTCCTACTCCTCTTCTTTTTACTCCCACAACCAGCATTATCCTTAACACTTAGAACTATGCATTCCAATATCCTAAGTCTCCCCTCTTTTCTTTGAAACACCTCCCAATGACATGTGGCAGTGAAATGGACCTTTCTCTAGGTGACACCACTTAGAACTATGCATTCCAATATCCTAAGTCTCCCCTCTTTTCTTTGAAACACCTCCCAATGACATGTGGCAGTGAAATGGACCTTTCTCTAGGTGACACTTGGAAGGTATGGGTTGGAAATAGATGACTTGGCATGATTATTGGATAGTGAGGTGGCAACCAAAAGTTACAATGTGCACAAAATATGAAGGGTTCCATGGCTCTCTCTATTTCACACACAAACACTATGGAGGCGATTTAGTTATAAATATGTTATGAGTACCCTCCCATAATGCATATGGGATAAATAAGAAATATTTTAAAATCAAGGGCCAAGGATTCACGTGGAGAATAGATCAACATTTGTTGAGTGCATATCTTCTACAGGCCATAACTTGAGTTCCTGATGTCCAAAATAAGAAAACGAGAGCTTGTTGGAAATCTAGTGACATGAAGAACAAAATGAAAATGGTTTCTGTGGTTGGAATGATAGTTATCATTCCCTAAAATTTAAAATACAGTCATGACTATTTATGTCTTGGAAGCAAAAGATTTTTTGAAAATGTCTTATTAAAAGGAATTTATGAAAGTCTAAAGTACGATCCAGTTAGGGGAACGAATATCTAAGTTCACATGTACCAAGGGACCTAATATTTCATTGCACAAGGGGTCAAAAAACCCTAATCATAAAGTAGTTCCAAGAAGATGAAGAGAAGATTATAAAAGAAGATGAGATATTCTTGTTTTTGGTGAAGAAAAATATAACAATCCTACCATTGAAAGAGTATATCAAATAGTGGCTCAAGAGTTCGTTTAAATGGATAACTGATCCAAGAAGAATTTGAAACAAAAGGAATCAAGTTCCAATTATATATATGAAGGATAAACAAAGAAAGAAGAAGAGATCCATCCATCTTTCTACTTTCATTTTCATAAGTACACTCATTTTCGAAGCATTTCCTTTCTTTCTTCCCAATTTGTGATCATCTAGATTTATTGGTTTATTGTTTACTAGTAAAGTTGATCCCTTCTTTCCTTTCTCTTTCTCTTCTAGGTATGCTACTATATGTGGTCTGCAGGATCCCCATCCCAGTCCATTTTGATGAATGCATTCCTTTTATCATTTAAGTTTTGGGATTATTATGTTATGTTTTAGCAAAAAAAATTATTCAAACTTGAACAATCTATGTGTAATATTCTTTTGAAGACTCTTGTAAAAATCTATTCCAGGAGTTCATAACTTTTGTAATATATGAATTTTATATAAGCATCAAATAATGAGTATGTTTTCCATATGCATTTAATGACATTAAATGAATGAAATCATTTAAAGCCCTATGTTTTGGACCACCAATCTATTTTATGTCTTATGAGTCTTTCTTCGAATATATTTTTGTATTGCTCATATGAATGGATATGATGGAATGGATATAGTTATCATATATATTTCAATTAAGACTGTGATTTTTCTACTATAATTTATCTATTATCCTTTCAGTTATTTTACCTCCTAGTCCACTCTTGGGTGTATATGATATGAATGTTTAAATTTATTTTTTGAATAAGTGTATTGATAATTTGAGTGAGAAAGAGGAGTACCACTTCTATAAGAATACCCTACAATTTTGACTCTAGTCCTTAATAGGAAAAGATATCAACAACGACCACTTATTGATGTTTCACAAGTTCCAAACTACTGAGATGTCGATACGCTAGCCTCATTGGACTCTCTATTGAATTAAATATACCTTAGTTTAAATCTATGCTCGTGACTTCTCAAATGAAAGGAAAAAGAATTCCATTGATTTATGATACATATGTTTACAAAGTTATCTAGTTTATTCCCCATATACACATATATAACTTAATTGTTGAGACGTCATTGGAACCACAAAGTATTTACGCATTGAATATTTAAACTCGAGAGAACAATGTTACCAAATTAATGAGAACTCTCTAGAGTTCTAATTTTTTTAGAGGTCTCATTTAGTGGCTATTTTTACCCCTATTTCAAAAAGTGGTGCTACCAGTAGCACCCTTTTTTTAGGTTTTTTTTTTAACTTTTTCATTTTCTTATCTATAATGTATCAACATTTTTTTTCAAATGTAGTTTTTTTCAATTGTTTTCATTTTTTTCTAAAATGTTTTTTTAGTGGCTTTTTTGTTATTTGCCCATTTTTTTCAATGTTAAAAAAAACCATAATATTTTTCATTTTTAACAATATTAAAATGTTATATATAATTTTTTATGCCAATATCATTTTTTTTAACTTAATATTTTTCATCTAATTATTTATCATTAATTGATTTAGGGTGTGGTACATTTTAAATACAATGTAAAATATTATTTTCAATGTTTTTTTAACATTTATTTCTCTACAAATGGATTAGTTTGTAACACACCTAACCCCCCAAATCTCCCTTAAAGGTTGGTGGGATGTTTGATTTTTCCTTTCTTTCATTCTAAGGACTCATATCCCTATTTTTCACGTTAATACACAAGAAATTCCCCTTAAACAATAGTTTTTTTGTTGAATCTTCTCGTCTGACCTTCAAATACTATAAAAACTCCCTCTAAGGATTCACAATAAAAACTAAGGACATGAACACCCCCAATCGGATGACTAGAATCATTCCTCACCACTAGATCAATGATCAGTAGCGAATCAGACTCATTCCCATTGGAACAACCATTCAAAAGTTATGAATCCACACTCTAACATCTCCTCTTTGATGGGTCATTCCAAACTAATACAACAATCCTCAAAGTCAGAAACAAATGACTCTGATTACATTGGTGCCTCTACTTACTCGAAAATTAACACTTGTCTCATCGCTCTTTCCTTATGTGCATAAGTGGGACCAACGATGGATCTACAACTGAGATTATCTCATATGCCCTTCCTTAGATCTATGGTTCAGGATTCCTCTTGAAGTCCTTCACAGTCGGAGTGCACCCACTCTGAGTATTATTTACCACTCTGATCACCACTCTTTGACGAGTCACTCCAACATATCCAATAGTTCATAGTGTACCCTATTCAATGATCATGGCTCATTCATATTATTACACATGCATGGTGTTTCAATGCTCTAGCTCTTCTTCCTCATATTATATCATACTAGATACAATGGTTGTAATCCTTTGGAGCACCTTCCGATACATCAATGGTCCTCGGGCTCCCTTTTTATCAAACTCTCTTCGATACCACCATTTGGGTGTTTGAGCGTCTATCTTCTAGTAGATGTATACCCCTTACTCTCATCATCAATGGTCATGATTTCATCGTCTAGCACTCTAGTAGATCAATGACTCTCATTGACTTGGAGTCTCCCCATCAAAGTCCCATTGCAACCTTTCACTTAGACACTCTGATTCCCTCGTCTTCTATTATATGGTCAAGATATTCTTGCTACAAAAAATCAATGGTTGTAAATCCTTTCAGATTAAAACATCTGTTTTCTTAGGTTTAAGGGATCGATTCAATAACAAACCACTCAAGGTCTCCTCAGGCATAATTATTGGGATTTTACCCAACCTTATTGGACTCTCACCTTCAATCTAAGGTTAGCTAAGTCATTCTAGCTTCAAACTTGCTTGAATATTTTCATCCTACAAACTTTCCATTTCAAGGAAGGAGGTTTCAATGGGCCTATGGCTCCCTAAAATACACATAAACCTTTCCATATGCTATGGATATTTTTCCATCGCTCTTCCAATGAAGATTTATATATTGCAAGATTTCCATTCAGAGGCTTGCAGTTCATAGAGTCATGCCCAATATTGACACCACCCACTTAATCATTCACATTTACCTTTCTTGTTAGTGAAAACAATCATAAATAATCCATTTTACTAAGTAATTCAAGCATTATTTCATTTACTCACATTCAACATATAAACAATAAATCATATATCTACATCACAAATCATACATCAGAAATAACAAGTTACAATGCTTATCTGTTTAGTGAAGGGTTTAACCAATCGAATGACTAAGAGAGAAATCCTTTCCTACCAACCATAGGATATGTTGCACAATGTCTTTCTACAGCATGGCACCCCTATTCCAAGACATTATACCACAAGGGGATTGATTGAACTAACTTACAAATTGAGAAAATGGTTCAGGAAGGTTACTCTCCTTCACTCCATTGGAACCAGCAAAAGTTCCCCTCTTCCCATTGAGCTTAGGACCTCCACAAGTTTATCAGGCACCTTCCCAACTGGATTTCCTCTACACAGGGGAGTCCCTTATCTACTACACTCCCAACTGGATTTCCTCTACACAGGGGAGTCCCTTATCTACTACACAATTCCTCAGTGACCTCCCCTTACTAGTGTCAATTTCTTTCTAGTAAGTACCAATTTTTGTCCCTCTATTGCTCCATTTTGGATATGGGTCTTCTCTGTGCCACGATGACTGTTACTCTATTGGGTAAGTTTCCTATTTTCCTCAAGGAAAACTTCCCATTCATTTTGTTTTTCATAATTTTGTGCGTGATTCTCTCTTCTTCACCATACCATATTTTCTTGAGTCTAAGACTCAATCTATTCTCTTTAGTTTTGTGTGAGAATCATTCTGCAAGGTACCTACGCACTGGTTGTCATGCTCTTCCTATCCAACTCTTCTTGTTATCTTGTAAATTGTGCTCCCCTTGTTCTTCTCTCCCCCATAAACATCTTTGTGTGATGTTTCCCACCTTTGGTCTCTTCTTCCACCCATCCTCAGGAATGCCATGTTGTCAGATGCAACCTCTAGTAAGGCTCTTGAATTCAAATAGGGAATCTAGGTACGTCCTCCTATAAGTTGACTCTTTGTGTCTTCAAGCATCAAATCTATTAGCAGTTATGACTAATTCAACCACCAATATTGATATACATAACTATTCATGTGGTTTCATGTACTCTAGGTACATTGGTAGGTAGTATATTCAATTTCTGTAAGTATATGCTGGAATGTTGAGTAAGCTTCATATTTTCTTCATTGAAACTTATGCATTCCACCTCACTAGTCCCACTTGTGGTATCATGGCTAGTACTCAAGGATATTTCATTCTCATTCATCTATAATAACATAATACATTACATGAAGTATTAATATAATTACAGTCATGGGGGGAAATGGGGTGTTACATTCCCCTCCCCATTAAAAAAACACCATCTTTGATGTTTTAAACAACATATATACCATTTTTACACATGAAACAAAAAAGGTTATGCCACTTTCACGACATATTCCAATTCCAAAGTGGCCTCATCTACTCCAAAGTGCTTCCATTGCACCTTGACCCACATGACAGCTCGGTTTTGGATAAATGTTTCCCTCCTGTCCAGGATGCATTAAGGTTCGGGTTGGAATACTACCTCTGGTTCCACCTATATCATAGTCCAATCAATAATGTGATTAGAATCATGAACATGCTTCTTTATTAAAAATACATGGAACACATTGTGAACTATATGTTAAGAACCAAACACCAATATAGCTTAGAAAAACCTCAGGAAAAGTACTCAACACCTTGAAAAAGAGATAATTTTTTATAATAAGCCTCTTCGAGGGGGAAACCTCCTTTTACCCCACTTAAATGTTCTAGTACCAGATGATTCAAAATGAAAATGTCTCCTTGGTATATATAGGAGACTAATATAATATGCCCCAATTAAGGGGTAATGAGACAATATTAGGGCTTAAGATGAACACTAGGTGGCAAGGCAATTCTATATGCTACTAGTCCCACTCTTTCCAGGACTTCAAACAACCCACAATATCGAGGTGATAAATTAAAACAAATCCACATCCTTAGGGAGATCCTCTTAGGTATCACCTTGACATACAAATGATCCCCCACCTTGAACACCTTATGAGTTCTCTTACTGTCTGCATAGCTCTTTTTTCTATCCTAAACTACCTTCAAATTATGCTTTATCCTAGTCATTGACTGCTCCATTTCTTTCAACAATTTTGGTCCAAGTGTGATCTTTTCCACTGGACTATCCCAACTAATTGTAAATTTGGACTTTATGCCATACGGAAACTCAAATGGGCTCATATTCAATGTTTCTTGATAACCATTGTTATAGGAAAACTCTACTAGGGTTAGATATTCCTCCCACTACTTGGGTTGATACATAAATATGCATCCTCAACATTTCCTCCAAAACTCTACTCACTCTTTCGGTTTGACCATATGTCTTAGGATGGTAGGTCATTCTAAACACTAATTTCATTCATAAAGCTGCAAACAAGATTTTCCAAAATTTTGAAGTGAACTTAGCATCTCTTTTTGAAATTATGGTTTTGGGTTAAAAGTGAAATTTGAAAATTCCCTTCATAAAAATGCCAACAACATCTATAGATTTAAAAGTCGATTTAATGGGAATAAATTGATTTATATTTCTTATCTTATCCACCACTACCATAATTGTGTCATGTTGTCTAATTGTCCTTGGTAAGACAATGATAAAATCCATGGATATTGTCTCCCATTTCCATTATGGAATTTCCAATTGTTGTAATAGTCATGCAGGGTGCTTGCGTTCAACCTTGACTTTTTGACACTTTAAACACTTGGAAACATATTCAAAAATTTCTTTCTTCATTCTCGGCTAGTACTATAATTTCCTCATTATTTTTATCATTTTCTGGTAACCAAGATGACCTACATAAGGTCCCCTATGGAATTCATCCATAATTAAATGTTTCAACTCTATTGAATATAGTACACAAAACTTGTTGTACAATAGAAAATCATTAGTTTTAATTTGATACCCTTCATACATTTTTTCACTGGGTTCTTTTTGTAGTCCTTCTCTTACCTGATTGAAAATATTGTCTTCTTACAAGGGGGTTCTTATCATTTTCTTTATGTCAAATTCTCCTACACTTTTTTCTACTAAGTGTATTGTTTTCACACTTCAACTGAGTGCATATTCCACTCTGTTTTCCTTTCATTTTATGTGTTTTATTTCAAAATCAAACTCACTAATCAAAACTATCCACCTGGCTTGTATAGCAATCAACCATGGCTAGTCAAATAGATATTTTAGACAACAATGGTCTGTCATCAAGACAAACCTCATTCTTAGAAAGTAATGTCTCCACATCTTCAACGCATGCACTATTGTTGCAAGTTATAGATCATGGGTGATATATCGCCACTCATGCTCATTTATCTTTCTTGACTCATAATAGATCACTTTTCCTTCTTGCATGAGAATTCCACTGAGTCCCTCTTTGCAAGCATTAGTGAAAACCAAGAAATCCTTCTTAGTGTTTGCAATATTCAAAATAGGGGCATTGGTCAAAAGATGTTTTCGTTGCTGAAAGTTGGCTTCACACTTTGTTGACCATATAAATTTCTTTCCTTTCCTCTATAATGAAGTGAAGGGATGACCAATCTTGGAAAAACCATTTGTAAACCTTCTATAATAACCATATATTCCCATAAAATACCTTAACTTTGTTAAATTTTGAGGGGCAGACCAATCCACGATTTCCTTGATCTTCTCAGGATCTACTACCACTCCATTTGTTGAGATTGTGTGACCCAAATACTAAATATCTTTCTGAAATAATTCACACATGTTGAAATTAGCATACAGTTGGTGATATATCATCACCTGTAACACCATATTAATATTATTTTCAAGTTCTTCCTTAGTCTTGGAATATACAAAAATATCATCCAGAAATACAAGAATGAACTTATCCAAGTACTTACTATGAACACTATTCATTAATCATACATCAAAGTAGTTGGTGAACTGGTAAGCCCAAATGGCACCACCATGAATTCATAATGTCCATGACTCATTCTAAAAATTTTCCTATGGATTTCTTCATATTTAATCCTAACTTGGTGATATCTAGATCTCAAATTAATGTTAGATAAAATTGTAGCTCCTCTAAGCTGGTCAAAGAGATCATCGATCTTGGGCAATGGATACTTATTCTTGATGGTCATATTGTTTAATTGTCAGTAGTCAATGCACAACCACAATGTACATCCTTTTTCTTCACAAACACTGTCGGTTCTCCCCACGAGGATACAATCGACCTCATATACCCTTTGTCCAACATCTCCTTCATCTGCACTTTTAGTTCCACCAACTCTAGTGTGCTCATCCTGTAGGGTAATTTTGATGTTGGTCTAATCCAGGTACAATATCTATTGAAAAATAAATATCTCTCTTTGGAGGAAGTCTAAGAACCTCTCTATAAATACATCTTTAAACTCCCACATCAATGGGTGATGTTCATCCTTCAACTCTTTTCTTTATGTTGAATTGAGCACTTGTATTTCATACAACAGACACCCTTTCTCGTTGAACTTCTTAAGTTGTAGTGTTGATATTTGTTTGAATAAAAATGGATTTTGAATTTCTTGCAAAACTCTTGCATTTCCTTTTTCATCTTCACACTCTAAGGTTTTACCATAGCAATTCAATTTTTCCTTGTGAATAGTTAACCAATCCATGCCTAGTACCACATCATATGATCCTAGGGATAGGATATTCAAGGATTTTTTAGTATGTAGTCCACTAATTTAAAATGGACAAGCCTCTATCACCTCTGCCACTTTTCTCTTGGTCCCTATGTCTAATTAAACCAACCATGTATTTGCATGTTTCTTTCTCTATAAGGAAAATTCTTCAACAATTTGAGGTGAGACATAACTAAGATTAGATCTGGGGTCAATTAAAATAGAAATATGTTTCTTGACAATTATACCTTCCAACTCCACTACATAAGCTTGGTGGTCTTCTTGTCGATTTTCCACAACTGCATATATTTTTGGCACACTTTTGGCCATATCATTGACCATAGTAGCTTCTTAAACATGATAAAAACATATGTTTCCATGCTTCTTGTGAGGACAATCTCTCAACGGATGTTCCTCTCTACAAACCCAACACTGTAGAGGCCCTTTCTTTGGCTCCTCTACTCTTTCTCTTTCCTACTCTATTGGTATATTTCCACTCAAAGATGGAAAATTTTGTCGGCGCACACTTTTTCTTGGTTGTCTTAATTGAGTACCTTTTCTTTGAATTCTTATATGGAAATAATTTGAATCCCTTCTTAAATATGACCTTATATTTTCTCTTTCAATCCCTAGAAGGATCTTGGTTATGCTTATATTGATCATATCCTCCAAAATCGTAGGCTCATCAAATTCAATTACATCCAAGTAGGAATGTGGCAAACTACAAAGGAAGTGTTGTATTATTTTTTTTTCATCCTTGATATAAGGAACATACCTCAATATATCTAAAAATATCTTAGCACATGCATCCATGGTAAGTTTCCACAACTTATGTTCATGAAACTTGTTGGAGTTTTTTGGGCTGACCTGTGTTCTACTTTAGATTTCCAATAAAACCATGGAAACCATCATCCCTTTTGTTGACCAGAAGGAAACACTGCACACAGAGTGCACAATGCAGTCTCACCCGAGATGGATTATGGGTGACTGCAGGACCCAGATGTATGCAGTGTTGGAAGGGAGACTTCTATGGGGTTGAGAGACATTCTTTCTACCTCAAAAAAAATCATATTTACCATTTTATTACATCAACACATAATTATATATTAGATATAGCACTTAATAATTAGTTGCATACATTTATGGTTTATTCTACAATAAATATTCAGGCTACTCTGTTGTGCGTTGCATTTTACTACTAACAGATTAATCCATTCATCACAACTAAACATTTGCAAGAAATATCATAAGAATTCCAAAAAGAAACACAACTTTACTATGGTTCAATCCCCTTGGGATACGTCCACAAATATTTGGCTATCTTGTATCTTTTATTATTTTGCGTCAAAGTTACAGCACTGTGTACATTGCATTTATTTCTCCCACTTGGAATCCTTATCGAATAACCCTCATAGGTTGCATACTTCCATTCATAGGCTGACAATATTGCAGTAGGCTCTACATCCCATTACTTACAACCTTACCCTCAATTACAATGCTTGATCTAATCTATCTCTCAAAAAATATCTTGCTCTATCTCAAAAAATAGCTCTAAGATCATAATCTTCACTCCTATGATATGATATCCTCTCCTATCTCACAAAAATATATTTATATAACAAAAGGGGATGATTACCTGTTACAAAATTAATCAAAACCATAACCCATTAACCCTAGGTGGATTAGATTTTTCTAGTTTCTAACTTCATGATCGCACTTGGTCCAAAATACAACCATTTTCCTCGTTGATCCGCCTCTTTCTTCCTTTCTTTGACTTTCTTAGTTTCCTGACGCTGATTTTCCAGGTTTTTCGGTGCACTCTCCTTCTTTGATCCATTATCTAAATGCCTTAATTAATTACCACTCATTTCCATATTCTTCTATTTCCATCCCTATCTTTATCAATATATCCTCGAATTTTGTACCACAACGGACTACGCCAATAGGCCCCCAACACTCACTTGTGGTTCATCCCAAGCCATTCACTTAGTGTGTGCTTCTTGCACTGACTTCTCGAGGACCTGAAACCTGTTTGTAATTTCTTCAACTTGGGATTTTACCTATATGTTCTTTTCTTCTATAATATCCATAGTCTACACAATAATGTGTTCCTTCAATAGTTCCTCACTCTCCAATCCAACTTGTTCAATATCTCCCTTTGTCATGTAAATCTCAATGAGCATCTATTATGTTGCTTCTTGCAATGGTTCTAATTGAACCTTCCTTGACTACTTATCTACTTGTATGGACTTAAGCTCTTCTTGCATATTCTTCATCTCTTGTGCACTTTTCAGTCTATCAGGTATTTTCATAGTTTTTTGGTTCTGCTTCAACTCTTGCCTCACAATATTTATCCCTTCTTATTTTTGTTCCAAATCCTAAAGTTTCCCATCCTCCTGAAGGTTTTTCCATAATTGTGTGCTCTTATTGTAAAGATATGTTATTTCCTATATTATGAGAGAAATGTTTTTTGTTTGATCTATAGCCTCCTCTCTTTGTGTTCTTACGTCTGGTGGAGTACCAGGTGGTAAGGGTTATGTCAAATATATAATTTGTCTTATGTAAGTCTCCATAGCTTGTGGTATTTTCTCAATTTTATCCTCTATGGGTATATTTTGTTAAGTGCTAAATAGTGGCACATTACCCCTTAATTGGGGAATATTACATTAGTATTGTTATTTTATTTATGTCAGCTTGGGCCCATTAGTTGTAATTGTACCTGTAACATCCCCGACCATCAGCCCCACTGTCGGACAACGCTACTACGCCGAACATTCACATACATATATATATAGCATGCATATAAAATCAAGCATATCACATTTAACATAGAGTTACTGCCACCATACAGACTTAAATAGAATTAACAAAAAATATCATTGCAACGGAATACATGATAATATCACAAGCATCACAGACATGCATTTTAATTGAAATTAAACATATAATGATACTTATATTTTAAACTGTAGTAACTCCACCAACTACGTGCAGACCTTCCACAAACCTCCCAGCCTTAAACCATGTTTCTCATCACGCTCAACAGTGGGTCACCCACAAGCTGGGACTAAGATCCACCCAGGGCAAGGGAATACTAAACTAGGATGAGGTTACAGGAAAAATGCACAAAGCAACTGGAAGGATTCTCTCCAGGAGCCTTCTTACGCCCACTACTCATG
>CBVK0100352554.1:0-20871 GCA_900067695.1 Picea abies
AACATAGCAACAACAAAGTCAATGTTGACTTTGTTGCTGCTACTTCAAATCAAGGGAGACAGTTTGATCAAATATTAGATGCGTGGCTCCAATAAATTATTCTTGAAACCAAGAGGAGATCATTCAGGTACGTTTCGACACTCTCGTAAAAATGCATATTAGAGTAAATAATGCGCTACAAATATTACTTGTATTGATTTTTTAGATATTTAAGGACATTGAATGTTTTTGGCAGGTACTTTAAGATCTTTCTTCGTCGATTGAGTGAAGCTCAAGACTAACAGAGGGCCATACATCAGAAGAGAAACACACGGGGCCAACCATTCCAACTGTACTGTATAATTTTATATAGACATCAATTCTAGTTATTTTAATTTAGATCTGTTTATTTCTTTTTAAATATAATATAGCTAAAAATGCGTGTAGTGAATAAATGGAGCATCCTTGGCACCTACAAGTATCAAATTGGTTAATATGGATCTATTACCAAAGCTATTAGATACGCATTAGAAGTTGTATATTGGGAATAATAGGGGGGTTGGCATGCCTTGAGAACATTGTTAATTACAAATAAACTAAGGAATGACTGTAGAAAATAAAATATTTGAAGAAATAAATTCACAGCTTGCAAAGTTAAAACATCGTGGCCTTCTACTCAATTCTGATTGCTTTATGTGTTAATGGCTTATCATAAAGAGATAGAGGGTGTGCAAATATGAGTGGTAAACAAAGAAGCAAAGAAGCAAGGACCTTATCATAAAGGACCCTGCACACTTTGCCAGCAGTACTTACCAGGCAAATTCTTTTCTAGGATGGCCCACTGTTGTTGTACTTTCTTTGTCCATCGCCGATGTAATGGAGAGTTGCATTTGAAGGACAACATTACATTATCAGTAATCGTAGTCTAGAAATTCCCTGGACTTTCGATAGAGATGTGCAAGATAGTGGCCTTTACAGGCTACTCGTTGATCCTGTGGCACTTGTACATGCCAAAAAGATGTGTGAGCCTTCCAATTTTCAGGAGGCCTATGAGAAGAAGGAATGGAAGGATGAGATGACCGAGTTTAACTCCATCCTAAAAAATGATGTTTGGGTGATTGACTAAGACCTTTGGGGATATCAGTGACTGATTACAAATGATTGTACAAGATCAAACATGTAGTTGATGGGAGTATTGAAAATATCATTACATATGTTTATGTGACTTGTACAAACATGATAAATATGATGAGGAGTTCAAACATGTGGAGCCTTAGCTGAGTTTAGCATGCAGAAATATGATGAGGAGTTCTTGATATGTGGAGCCTTAGCTTAGATAGTGCACCACTTGGGAGGTGGAGTACGACCACTTGTGACATGTGTAAACCTTGGAGAGGTGAACTCCTCATGTGGATCTACTATAGTGGCTTAGATTATGTTGCTTGTGGACTTCATCCGCTTTCTATAGTTAGCCTCCCTCACCCATCTTATATAAAGGGAAGAGAGTGTCTTTGTATTTTAACAACTTAGTCACTACATCATTTGTATCTTCTTAATGTACTTGTCTTATAGTTTTTGTGCTTGTGTAATGCAAGAGTTGAAAGGCTTATGTGAAGTCTTAGTTTGCTAGGGTTTGTTTGAAATAAACTCTTAAGAAGACTTGGAAGACTTGGAGCACTCGATGCTAGTGGTGCTCATGCAATGCAAACTTGTGAATCTCCTTGAAGACTTGTGTGATGCAAGTGGGAGATCCAAGGGTGAACTTATTGGTGTGATGTTAGTTTGTTGTGGAGCCTTTGGTGTAGGTAGGAGAGCTTGGTGAGCTGCCTTTCTAGGTCATGGTATTGCTAGTTAGGGTTCGTTGTTCATGGTGAATGATCTAGCTAGGGTTTGGTAGAAATTAGAGTGCCCTTGCTTGGATGAGCTGAAGGACATGTATTAGCTTGGGATGCATCATAATAACCAAAGTTCATGTATTTAAAAGGGGCATCATAATAACCGAAATTCAAACCCCAGCAGGTATAGTGCTTTGATCATGTGGTGTGAGTTGGCCAAGTTTAACAACCCCCAAGTTAAAGAGGGCTTTACCACAATAATGCAAAGTTAGGGCTAACAGCTCCCAACGGTTCAAAAAAATGCATTTACCTTACCAAAAAACACAAATGGAAAAGAATAAGACAACCATCTAGTATCTTTCTCAGTGTAGAAAGTCACAAGCAAGAAACTGAAACTGTCTTTTAACATCGGTTTATGGCTTTGATGGAAAGTGAGAATACAGTGGTCTTTATTCATCTTTATCAAAAAGAAGCTTTGTTATTTGCCACCAATCTTCTCGTCCCAGTTTTCCAAAAGAAGCACAGAAAAAAATCGATACAAGATTCTAACCAACAAAACCAAAGCTTAATCTGCTATCCATGTTCTATGCAATTTAGGACAGACCAAGAACCTTCCCAGTTGTGAGATCTACATCTATGTCAAAGAAGCAAGGTCGTGTAGGCCGTCTAGGCATGGTAATCATGGTTCCTATTAAAGGATAAATAAATCCTGCTCCAACACTAGCTCTCACATCCCTGATGGGTAATATAAACCCAATAGGAGCCCCTTTCAATGAAGCGTCATGTGAGAAGGAATATTGTGTCTTTGCCATGCAGATTGGCAGTTCTGAAAAGCCTTGCTTGGTGTATACTTCAATCTGTTTCTCAGCCTTTATTTATACAGAGAAAGATCAAATAAGAGATATGTAAAACTCCAACTTTATATGCTAAAATGATGTGATATTGATATTTTAAAATCATGTACTATTTGATTGTACACAAGCACAAGAATAATGGGAAATAGAAGGTTACCTGCTCTGAATACTCAACTCCAGCTGCTCCGTAGGAATTTGCAATCAAACCAATTTTCTCCTTGATACTAAAGTCCAAGTTATATAAAAACTGCAAAGATCGGTTATGGTTCTCACATGCTTTCTGAACTGCAATGCCAAGATCCACCTGCAATTCATTTGAAACAAATGTTGATTGAAGATCCTGCAGAAAATTAAATCGTTTCATGTAGCTCCTTTTTTGTTTAGTTAAAGAATTAAAGAGGGGAATAGTGTACTAACTGCTCCTGCCCCACCATGGGCATGATGTGTGCAAGCAACAGCTTCAAAGGCACCATCTTTCAATGCAATGTTTCTTACAGCAGTGACCTCAGCATGTGTGTCAGTGGCAAACATACCGATAGCTACCACAACATTAACTCCATACATTTTGGTGTTTTCTATGTGTCTGGCTAGATTTATGCAGCCTGCTTCAACCAATGCAATGTTCTCTGTGACATAAGCACGATCTAATGGTTTTCCAGCTACCACCGATGGTCCTCCACCATGCATTTTGAGAGCTCTTACTGTGGCCACAAGAACAACGCAATAAGGTGTCAAACCACTGTACTTGCATTTTATATTCATGAACTTCTCTGTACCAATGTCAGCACCAAACCCTGCCTCAGTCACAACAAATCCTTCTTGGCCTACTAACTTCAGTGCAATCTTGTCAGCTAAAATAGAAGAATTTCCATGAGCAATATTGGCAAAAGGACCAGCATGAACAAGCACTGGCGTGCCCTCAAGAGTTTTCATTAGTGTGGGATGAATTGCATCTTTCATGAGCACAATTAAGGAACCGCCAACACCAAGATCATCAACAGTAACTGGATCTCCTGCCCTACTATTTCCTATCACCATTTTCCCAAGCCTTTCTCTCATGTCTGCAAGAGAAGTTGTAAGGGATAAAACAACCATGATTTCACTAGCTACAGATATATCAAAACTAGTTTGTCTTACCATTCCTTTCTCATCAGGGCCTTGACCAATTGTAATTTTCCTTTGGAAACAATCATTGACATCCATAACTCTTCTCCAAGTAATGGATTCTGGATCTATGTCAAGCCTAGCAAATTTATTTACCTCCTCGGGGGTGAGATCATTAGGATCATCCTTATGAATGCCCAGTTTCTTTAGACGTTTCATCATGATTTTTGAAAAAGTCCATTTTCCTTCTTTGTTTATGGGGCATAGTCTATTAAATAGTGCATTGTCTGATTGGGTCGTCTCATGAAAAATCCGTGTATCAATAGCAGCTGCAAGAAGATTGTTTGCAGTTGTAATAGCATGGATATCTCCTATCAAGTGTAAGTTGAATTCATCCATGGGAATGACTTCACTGTATCCTCCCCCTGCAGCTCCTCCTTTTATTCCAAAGGTTGGCCCTTGACTCGGTTGACAGAGGCATGTCGCAACCTGCATCAGATAAGGTTAGTGTTTTCACTGCACACACATATCAGAGAGACCGGCTAACTAGAGGAGAAAGACTCATCTATAACCAAGAGATTACCCAGACAACGCTTTGAAGTTACATATCAGTACATCTCCCTAAATGGTCACCCTTCCCAGCATTACTCTCGGGTGATTGTGCTGATTTATAAAATCATATCTAGAAGTATTTCCACTCCTCAAAACACCTATATGTGTTGTATTTGGTATATTAGTGTTTCTTATAGCAGGTACAATGAAGGACATTGCATCAGATGTCTTTATTGAATACTTGATTCTGAAATTATGTAGAGTTTTGCTCATTGCATCCTTCTGAATCAGATGTTGAGATCCAACATGAACCTATACCAAAAACTGTCTTAACAGGTAATTCTTTACTATTTAATCCTTTTGAGTTAAAGCTACCATAATGTTGCAGTACTAAACGAAAGTCTCCTAATAGGCTTCATAAATATTTCATTTTTATGTCTACTTTAGTCAAGAAAACTGTTACCATTCTGCAACCAAGCTCGTAATAAACAAAATCCTCATAATAGGTTTCATATATATTTCATTTTTATCTGTTTCAACCAAGAAAACACGTTACCATTCTGCAACCAAGCTAGTAACTCTAGTTGCATACCCTTTCACTCTTCTTAAGCCATGTGGTATACAAGGGGATGTGACACTGAATGACATCAACCAGCGTATTCTGATGCCGCAATCGAGGCTTACAGATCGACATCATGGAAAATACTATGACACTACATTGCAGCCTAAATCTTCACCAGCATTCTCAGGAAAATCTATAGTTGCTCTTACAAAGATCCATACCGAAGGGAAGGGAAGCATTACAATCCTGAGGACAAAAGGATGAAAGATGAGAAGAAAAGGTAGTCTTTCAAGGATGCAAAAGTATCAGTTTCAGGGTTTACAAGGTTTTACATCTATAAATTCTAGAGAAAGTCATCTTAGTTCCCAAAATCCACTAATTCCAAGACTGATGGTGGCTATTAATTACTTGACCGATGCAGTATCCTCTTTTAAGTTTCTAGTGTAACTTAATGCAGTATCCTCTTTTAAGTTTCTAGTGTAACTTATAAATAATAGTTTTGAAGATGATTTTCATCTCTCTAACAGTCCAATGTTACCAGTACAGGGAATGGTTTCTTGTTGGCTGTTAATGTGGATGTGAGATATTAGGGCATCAAATACAACTGTGCCATGTTATCACTTGTAAGTAGTTTATTTAATTTCCATTGAGTCCTGTTGATTTGAATAATCAAAATGTCTAAGAGTGCAGTATGAACCAAGAATGGAAGATGTATGAAAATATTGAGTCTATAGTCACAACATATTCTCAAAATTTCAAAAAACTCGAATTTTCCATGCTTTTGGTTGGCTGCATATGAACACACATTGATTGAAAATATTATTTTCTAGGGAATATGCCAATATTCCTTTGACTTTGCATACTAGGAATCTGAAGTGGATTTTATGCAACACACAAAATGGCTTAGCCTTGTGTTTTAGGTAGATTAGTCTGAAAACCATCCACTCTCCTCAATACTACAGCATATTTAAACTAGAATTCGTGCTTGCATTATTTACATCTAAAACTTTCACTGGGATCTATGGGATGCCCATAATATTCACAAGTCTTACTACTATAGTGTTATATTCCTGTGTTGAGAATTTGTTCCACATTAATACTCTCCTCCTCCTGTCCTCTAGTTTTAGAAGTGGCAATGAAAACCAAATTCTTGGATAGGAAAAACAAGTGCAAATTAGTTCAATACAACTATTTTTGTTTCAGAGGATAAGGGAGGTTAGTTGCAAACTATGAACTCATAGGATAAGAGGAAAAAGTTATATATTCTCTTATTGAATATCTCCAGGGATAGTTCTAAATTGGTTTGATCAAAAGTGCGAAGCTTTGATGGAATAGATTCCTAATTTTTATTTATGATTGGCTCTTGGCGACATTAAAGTAGTACTTTCATGCTTTATAATTGAATTATAGAATTAAATTAATTATCATACTTAAGGTCATTTTATTTTGATGCATATTCACTTATTGTTGTGTATAAATGTGTCTTTTAATGGTTTGGATATCAACAAGTATTCTTTCATGTTACATAATTAAGGCTTTTAGTTAAAATTTATTTTTCTTTGCATCAAAGTATAGAAATCAAAGAGACAGTTGTTTGCTCTATATTGTAGATCCATCATACAAAGCCTTTTTTTTAGCAAAACGATGGGAACCTAGAAATAGGAGTATTGAGCATTATTCCATCAATTTTGATGGAGTATTGAGTAAATGATAACTTATGACAAAGGTATAACTCTCACCTATGCTTTCCTATTGCTTCTAGATCAATGTTTTTCTGACCTAACGGGGGGTTTCCCTAAAAAAACTTAGAATTCACAATTTAAAATATGGTGATTGGATCTAACATGAATGGTGCCAACTATTTGGGCTAAGGAGTATAATGAAGATAGAACACAGGTTCAAGTGACGATGGAGAAATCCAATGGGGCATCTGCTTTAGATGAATTCTAAAGATCAAGGCATATTGATCTTCATATTAGTGTTTGACAAATGAATCTCGACCGCAAGGGAAAAATCTCTATACATAACCCTGTCTAGTTGTGGTAATTGAGTCAAGTAAAAGGGCAAACTGAGAACTGCATTAATTCAAAGTTGCAGATTTAGCATTGTTTGATTAGTAGTAGAACTTAATTTAACACTTAGTAGAACTTAGTAGAAATACAGATTTCTAATAACACTTCACCACGGTTGGCAAGCAATGGTATGTTGTTTGAACACTTTTTGTTCTGTTTCTGAATGTTTTGTCTTTCCCTAAGGAATAACATTGTTTTGGCTTATAGAACATGCATACAATTCTCCAAGTGAAAACATAGGACAAGTATCAGAAAGATGGATGGAAAACTGTTTTAATGAAGGGGAATTACAATGTATGTCAGATGAAATGTAAGTTTGAAAGTACCAAAATATTTTATTTTGTGGTAGGTAGGAAACAACATTTATACAATTTTTATGATAGTCCTTTTTTTTATAATGGATTTGATTTTGAATCCCAGCGTTATATTTGCAGGAACGGAGAAGTTCCCTTTGATGATCAGATTGACATATCAGGTAAGATATGATAAAATCCCAATTAATTAGGGTTTCCATCAGAAGGGTCTGTTTCACTATTAGTTTAGTAAATAGTTCAGAGGCTTTTACAAAAGTTCATATCAATATAGTATAAATTTTGGTCTCAAAATAGAAGTTCTCTTAGGGTGGTTTAAACTTTGAACTAACTATTTTATTTTTCGACCTTTTTTTCCCTCCCTCAGAAAAAATTGTAATTTTATTATATATGACAAGATATTATTCAGTAGATGCAAAACTGATTCTCAAAAAGTCCCCTTACAGGGAGATCAGATAACAATAGGTCATATAAGTATCCTGCTCCAACAAATACATGAAAGGAGGTCCCATAACAGGATTAGATATAAAAAAAACATAACTGAGATCATCTCTAAAAAGTATGCAGATACTATAAATATAATTTGAACACCTAACACAGTCCTTAACATATTGCAAGCATTTTGGTAACTGTTGAAAAATCCCCAGGATTATATGAAAGGATCATGAAAATATTCAGTGGATTGACCCTCCACCTTCTCCTGAATGATCCAAACACCTGCATCCAAATGCAAACCAGCTTTTGAAAGCCTATCAACATCCACAATCCTCTCTCTGTACACATGATGAAAAAAAATAGAATTAAAAGCTTTCCAAGCAAGTTGTAATTTTCGACTTTCGTTTGAATGAGTAAGCAGTGCAAATACCTCCCTTCTTGCATTGCTTTCTTCCGGCTGATCCTTCATGATTCCTAAACTTTGATAATTGCTTTTTCTGTAAAATTTAAATATACGATTGAAAATTATTTTTTGCTTTGTTGCACTATTTTACTTAAGCCACATGTTACATATCAACACTACTCCCTAAATGGTCACCCTTCCCAGCATTACTCTCGGGTGATTGTGCTAATTTATAAAATCATAACACCCATTAATACAAACTCCGAAGTCCTTTCCTTACCACACAAGAAAGCAAGGGGAATATTCAGATAGGTTATTTCTTAATATTGTCTTTATTGTCTTTATGCAGGTATAGGTTATTTCTGTTTGCATTGGATTGTTGATAGTTGTAGCTGTAGAAACCTTATATTGTTCCTTATCATTGTTTGCAGCATTTTGAATCATTTGTGAGAGAGCACTTCCATCAACGGGGCCATTATATTCTTGGTGCCTGCAATGCCTATATGATGGGTGCTCAAGTTGGATGTCTTTCAGGAGAGGCAATGATGTGAGTGCATGGCAGAGAAGACACTCAAAGAACCAGCTTGATTGGTTTCAATATTATGTTGGCTAAGCTTATTCCAAAGCTTGTTTCAGCATTTAAGGAAGTTGGAGCAGATTGTGAAGAATTTGTTAATGCGTCTGAGCACTTTGGACATGTTGAGAAGGCTACTATTTGAATTAGGGCTCCTGTTTGAAAATAGTATGTTGAATGTTTTGGTTTGTTTGGTGTATTCCTTGTTTGGTCCTTTTCAGTACCAAATAATGTAGAAGCTGCTTGCGTTTTATTAAAATATTCTATGGAAGCTTGCTAGATATTGTAATCATCTTTGTTTTCTCAAACCTCTTATATACTATTTTTGTATATTCATAAAGTTGTTTGTCATATATTTATAAAGTACTTTGCAGATATGCTGGTGTGTTGTGTCATGTAAATTGTATGGCATTATGGCTAAGTATTGTCTGGCTTCCCTGTGTGCTAAATTTAGACTAGTCAACTATGAGAATACCCTCATCAACTGTACACAGGAATTCTCCTATAGTTGTAGTTAATATATTCTATTGACTGCGGGCCATTAAAAGCTTGCAAAATAGTGACTAATTTTGTTGGAAATTGTATAGAGAAAAAATTGTCTTTCTTGATCACTCATATAGCATGGTGCAAGTCAACTCCAAATGCATGCAGAATGAAGACAATAGCTAGCAAATTAATGGTTGTATTTCAAGTAATTGTTCCTTGAATGCTTTAGGCATGAGATTTTGTGATGATAGGAACAATACAATTTGAAAATATGCTAAGATAAATTATGCTACTTGTGAACTGCAACCCCCATACTTAAATGGGTAGGGGGTTTATATATCAGGATTGTGGGTGATAATTAGGTGTAATAATAGAAGTGAGCAAGCGACAGGGATTAGTAGGTTACAAGTACTAAATAAACGAGTGCATAAAGGTGAGGATAACACATATTTACATTGATTAATAATGTGAGTGAGATGTAGTTGAGGTATTGTTAGGATAGTTGTGTCTATACAATGAATGTTAGATAAACCTTTGCATTTAAAGGCTTAGATATGTGATGTTATAGAGGGGGATCACTTAAGACAGGGTTATAGGATATTGGCTTGTACTTAAGGTGTTATTAATGTGGGTTGGATGAATGTTATTCTCAAGAGAGGCAATGTAAAAAGAGTGTGTTAGCTGCTAATGATGGAAAAAATGGTTGTGTAGCCAAGTTGTTGATTATCCATGGTTGGAAATGCATTACTGTATTGGAATTGATGGTTGATTATGGAAAATAGATGCAAGACAAGAACTTGAAGTTGTTGATGCTTTAGAGGAGTTTTTCTTTGGAATATATAGGGGTTGGATTCAAAGATTGTTCGTTTATGGGGAAAATGACATTGTGACCTCACTTTTCACCCTCCAATCTCACCTCCAAACTATGCATTGAAGTGCCTTTATGGGGATTAAGAGGAACAAAACTTGAATCCAGTTGATTTCATCTTACAAAAGAGTTCAAGGGCTTCATCATAATGCTCATTTTTTGTATATCCTAATCTAGAATAATCCCAAAATATATGTGCTTTGGGCAACTCAACAATGATCAAATAGGACTAAATCAACTTTGGGGTGTGTCTTGATCAATGGAGCATGTCATGAGGGTTTTGGCCTTGTTCAAGACAATAATTTCTTGTGAACAACAACATTTGGTTTTTTGGTGTGGAGTTGTTTGGCCACCTTAGGGATTGTTGGCTCTAATTTGCAGACTCGGGTCCACTTAAGTGTTCAATAAAGGTTGATGTAGTTTAGTGTTGACATTTTCAGTGCTAGTTAAGGGAATGTCTCATCGGAAGCACATGCCAAGATTAAAGATATGGAGATATGTTACAGGATAAGGGTCTCAACATTCTCTCTCAATATCCATATATATTCCTAGTCTATTCTGTTGATCTACAACTCTTATACACACTTAACACATTTATGCACATTCAATTCAACATATTCATCATAACAACGAAAAAAAAAGAATTACCTACATACCAATAATCCATGTAGAACATAAGAGTCACAATGTAAACAAAAGGGGGTCTTTTATTACTCCATTCCAATATAAGAATCTAATACATCACATTGTACACAACTAGACTATGAACTTACCAAATCCAAGGCATGAACTTAGAACTATCTAATGGTCTCCATTTCCTTATGCCACTTAACAAAATAGATGCCCCTATGATGGAGGCCTAGGATTGCACACTGCTAGGAGTAAGATCCTACATATTCGAATGACTAGCCATTTTGAATCCATAAATCACTCCAGTTGTTGTAAGTCCAAATAGGCAGGCTCTGTACTATATAGTGGGGAAAAACTCTCATAGGGTGTCTTCTTTGCCAACATAGATTCATGCATAGTTTCTAAATGGTAATTTTCTACCCGTATCTTGTTCAACCCGACCACTTAATCCAGAGGGATTGGCTAGAGCTTGGGTGTCGACATTCATCTATTTAATGTAGTCTCATAGCTCTTTTATGGGTTTCTCTCACTGCTACATTAGAGTTCATAGTGTGCAGGCAGAAGATGTTATGATTATGACTTGTTCTCAGGCACTAGCTGGGCAGAATGTTGAAGGTGAATCAAAGATTGAAGAACAAGATGAAGCGTAGCTTCAAGAAGAAGATATTTGTCTATTCATCAACAAAAAACAACAATCTTTCAATGATACAGATTGCTCAAAATATGTATCAGAATTGTTGAGTGAATGTGTGCCTCTTGTTCTGCATCATTTCACTGAATTCAAAGACCATCCCCTTATGAATAAATTGTTGTCATAAATGATGATGAAGCTTTGAACTTAAATGAAATGGAGATGCAATCTCCCACTTGGCTTGAGAGTGAAAGGAGAGATAGCATGGATGTTGAAGTGACTGAAGCTAAAGTGTGCACTGAAGGTTGCAAATAAGTTATGTCTTTTCGTTGTCGTAAATTTAATTTTGAAGAAAATGTTAATGAAGCAGGAAGAAATTTCCATGTGTGCTGTCACTAGCTGACACCTATATGACTTACTCCTCCTTTGGGCTTGGAATGACTATTAGGTCTTGATATTGATATTGTATTTTTTTTTTAAATACCTACACAAAGGTGGCAATTGTGACGTCTTTCACTCTCTTCCCGTCACTATTGCCACGTCCAAGACGTCTCTCTTTCCACCTCCAAGATTGTTGCTCCCATAGCAACCACGTCGGAGCTAATACCTCGTCCTGTCGGTCTTGCCACCTTCAGAACGTCTCTCTTGCCACCTTTGAAATGTCTCTCTTGCCACATCTGAAACGTCTCACTTGCCACGTTTGAAATTTCGTTCTTGCCACCTTTGAAGCGTCTCTCTTGCCACGTCTGAAACGTCTCACTTGCCACGTTTGCAACCTATCACTTGCCACGTTTGAAACATCGGTCTTGCCACATTTGAAACGTCGGTCTTGCCACGTTTGTAACGTCTCTCTTGCGACATTTGCAACGTCTCTCTTGCCATGTTTGAAACGTCGCAATATAGAAGAAAACTAGGTCGTCAGAAAAATGACGTCATGTGAAACGACGTTTGAGGGGGTCCGAGGTTTGTCGGTCTTCCGACAATAGAAAGTGGCAATTGTGTCGAACGCGCCGTCGGAATTTGACCCAAATGTAGTAGTGCCACCTTTCTCATGGTGACTATCATGTTTTTCAACTTCATGCTTCTACTTATGGAACTTCTCTCTGGTAGTTCCCTTGCCTTTGCTTGAGTTTCCTCCTCTATTCCGTTTCCTTTGCTTCCTGGCCAATTTCTCTTAAGCTTTCAAGGATGCTTGATAAGAATCCTCAACTGTACTAAATGACCTCATGCTGATCTCCTCTTGGATTTCATATCTCATCCCATTTATATATCTGGCTATCTTTTCATCTTCATTTTCTTTCTATCCAACCCTGTTGTTCAGTCTGTAAAATTCCTTAGTGTACTCCTTTACTGATAAGATTTTTTGTCTCAGGTTTTGAAATCTTCTGAACATATTGATTTGATAGTCCTTTGGGATAAGTTTTTCCTTCATCTTGGCTACCATCCTATCCCAATTTTTAATTTTCTGCTTACCAATGCTCCTGCGTTCGTCTTGCGGTTCATCCCACCATAGCGCTACATGACCTTCAATCTTATCACTTCATGCTTCACCATCTTATCTTCTTTGATATCTTAGTAATTGAAGTATTTTTCCATAGCACATACCCAATCTAACAAGTCTTCAACTTCTAAATTGCCTTCATACATTGGTACCTCTATTCTTTCTCTAGCTCCTATCTTTTAAACAACTTTTATCAAGTGATCTTGTGCAGATTCCTCTGCTACATTTTCTTCAACTTCTTCTTCTTCAATCTCAGCTTCACTGATATCTCCAGCGTCTAGTGCTCTCCTATGCTATGTTTCCATGGCATTTAGTTTCATTCACAATCACCTCATTTATTCTTCCATTTCTTCATTCGCTCTATGCCTTCTAGGTGGCATGTTTTCACTATGTCACCTACAAACATAAATCAAATTATTGATACCATAATTGATATCAATTTGTCTCATTTATTCTTTGTCTATTGTCTACAAACAAACTCAATATCAGCTCTGATACCACCTGATGCAACCCCCTACTCCCCCGTAGGGATGCGTGACCTCTCGGTCAAAGTATCTTTGATTCTCTGAGTCAAACGACTCTTTAGGACCTTGGTAGCCCCATGCATAAATCAAACACAAGTCCTTTTGGCCTTCTGGTGTGGTTTTATGATACCCGCGACCTTTCCTTTTGCATCTGCAAAAACTCTCAAAGTTTTGGGTGCTAGCTCCTTTTCAGATAAGCCTCTCCCTTGATGTGACCTTGGGTGATGACCACGTGGTTGCAGGCTCAGCCACAAGCAGTTTGAAGTGAAACTACTTTTGGGTTTGCAACTCTCCTCAAGCCTCCAAATGTCCTCCTAAAGAAACGATGGCTTGGATTGCAACCGACCATCAATATTTTAAACTCCGGACAACTCTTGTCTCCACATTGCTATAGGATCATCGATCTCATGATCTTGATGATAGTGTTTGAATCGACAATTCATATCTACGCCTTTCAATCTATGGATTAGATCTGCATCTCCTAAATCAATGGGTGCGATCTCTTCATATTTTGGACTTCGGGGTTTTGAAATATCAGACCCAACTCTCTTATGTACTACAATCCCCTGGAGTTGACGATATGAAAACACATGTCCCGCAAAATCAATGGTGCTAATCACTTCGGAACTCCGGACTTCAGACCTTTCAACTCTCAACTATTATCTCCCCATGAAGTATGCATATTTCTGTCATGTTTCCTTGTGGTATGACGATCTAGGATTACTTCAGGACTTTACCTAGAGTGCATGGATCTATACCAAGTCTCTCTTAGATCCGACAATTCTGAATCACTTTGGGCCTTCGAGGTCCGACAGTCTCAGTTCTCAACTGAAACTCCGCAACAACTTTACCCGGAGCTCACAATCTCTTGACAAGTGTCCACCTATAGATCGACAGCTCTTAGCTCTTCAACTCTTCGGGCTTCGGGTGTTTTCAACACTTCAACCTTCACCTTCCTATGGATCTTATGGCCTGTCGACACGTGTCCTCCTAGATCCAGTGGTCCAGATTCGCTTCGACTCTCTGGCTCTTCGCTCTTCAGAAATCCCAAGTTTCACTTGCCTCCACCTAGACTCACGATATCTAATGGATCAGACCCACTCTGGCGATCCTATGCTTGAATTTTACTTGAACAATTTGACGACTCGGATTTTTTCCTGCGATCGGACGACTGAGATTCTACTTCTAGTTTCTGGCTCTTCAGGCTTCGAAAATCTCAGTTCTCAACCCAGGTGAGGTTTCTCTCTCCTCTGGGTGTGAAGTGCTAAGGCTCGTGAACCGTACCCTGATCAGATGGATATTGATCCTTTACACTATGGTCCAACGGACACTATTGCTCCTCTCTCCTGAGGTTCTTATTCCTCAGTGAGTTAGAATATTTTCCAAGTGTTCAAAGGTTTCAAACCTTTGCTCCTTCTACGAGTCTGACTCTTGGATCTCATTAACACTTATGAAAAGTGATATCCCTTATGATATTTATCCTTAAGAGGATTTAGATTTCCCATGCACACCTTGCATTATCGGGATTTCGATAACTCAGTTCGAAGGATTTCTTGAAAATAAATTCTTCTCGCCCACCTAGCATTCTCTGTTTTGGGTTCTTCGACGCTTGGTTGCTTCTCGACAGTGTGCACACCTTGCACCTAGTATAAGTTTCCTTTTTTTTGTATGAAATTATTTGAGTCACTCCGAGACTCAGTCAACACACTCCTTGCATTCGATATGCACACCTTGCATATGAGTGTCAGAAGTGAAACAATTGAAACTCATCCAGATTCGTCACAACTTCATACTAACACTTCTCGAACAATCACACATGAACGAAAATGGAATAAATCACACACACAAAATATAACATTCATTCATCCATACATCAAATGAACATAGTTCAAGGATTTGGATCAATTCTTTATGTTCTATTCCTTCATGAAAAACAAATTACATAATGTTTCTTCTACTCTATTATGTTCTACTAACCTCTATTTCTATCTCCTGATATTACCACTTTCTTTTACAATGTAACGATGAAAACTATCTAAGGTTTGGCTCCACGAGCCCGACGTCCTGTCTATAACCTATCCTATCAAACTCTTAGTAGTTACCTACTCTGTCCTATTACAATAACTAACATTTATTTCCAGATAAGAGTCAACACTCAATATATGTAATCCCTTACAATCCTTCATGACTCTACGAACAAGTTACATTTTTAAAATGTTGTTTCCAAAAATCTCAACTCAATTTAATACTAAGTTAATTTCTGATTTGAAATTCTGTCATTTGTTGAGATGTCGTTCCTTTGCCTCCACACTTGCATTTTGACTTTGAAGGAGATGCTCTTACATCAGATAGTCATCTATAATGATCATAATCCACTGCAATTAATGCATACAAAAGGTAAATTGCAGAATGACCACCATCAGAAGTGGTCCACATAATTGCAACAGTTCCACCTCAACATAAAGTATAAGATAGGAAGTGCCAACCACGTCATTGATTTCCTCAGTCGACCTCCAGTAATGAAACTCAGTATGGTGCTAGACTCTTTCGGGCATGAGACCTTCATATGACCCCAACCCTATGAGAAATATATCGACTTTTCCAGCAACTAGCAGATGTTAGGTGCAAACACAGTAGTCACTAATGTCCATCTTCAGGATGGGATATTATTCCATCTGGGCCATCTATGCATTCTTTCAATATAGAGAGTGAAGATGATTTGGGAATCCCACTACATTTGGGTGGCAATATTATTCGGCGTAGAAAAGATAGTGGAATTGTTGCAATAACATTTATGTTGGTTGAAACTTCGACAGGATGTCAACAAGTATATTAGGTCCTGCACTTCCTGCACTATTGCCAAACCTACCACTAAGAAACAAGGCATGTACACCCCTCTTCCTACTTCTGTCAGTCATTGGGAATCCATCTCAATGGACTACATGTTGGGCCTTCCATCCACCAAGTGGAGAAATAATTGGATTCATCTTGAAATCCACTACCACTCTCTTATCTTGAAATCCACTACCACTCTATTATCTGCATTCTAACTCTCACTTTTTGTACCTCATTAACCTTCTCATATTAATGAAGAAATCCCCATGAGTTATTTCATAGTCCTCAGATAAACTACACTTCACAGTCCCTTTCTTCGACAATGTCTCTTGTCATGCTTCATTTAGCAACACAAGTTGAAACCATCATTCTCTTGATCTTCTTCTTTGTAGTTCCTTCCATCCCAGAGTTGAGCCATGATGATTTATTTTCACATTCTTTCACCCTAAAGTTGAACCATGCTCTGATATATTTTCACATTATTTCACCCTAGAGTTGAACCAATATATGATATCTTTTCACATTATTTCACCCCAGAGTTGAACCTTTCTCTCGAAACTTTTCACATTATTTCAACCTAGAGTTGAACCAAGCTCTGATATCTTTTCACATTATTTCACCCAGAGTTGAACCAAGCTATGATACCACTTGACACAACAGGAATCCACCCCCTACCACCATAGTACATTTGTAGAGAAATATTTTCCTCTTTTGTGCATGATAGGAATCATAGCTTCCATAAAGCTTCTTGATTCTACTACATTTTCCTTCTTTTGGTCTAATCATGTTGCTACCCCTAGGGTTTTACTTCCTCTCCCATGTATCCATGTTTTCTTCACAATACCTCAACAACAGATGTTACAAAGTCACTCATCTTGTGCATATTCACTTTTTGCAACTCATCTTCTGTTGTAACTCACATTCTATTGCAATTCGTTGCAACTCACCTTCTGCTACAACTCACCTTTTGTGGGTAAAAAACATTTTCTGCAACTCAACCATCTTGTTTTTTCAACTCGCCTACTAACTCGCTTCTCCCATTCATATTCTACTTCAACTTACTGCAACTCACTTCTGTTGCAACTCTCATATGTTGAAATTGGCCTACACCAGTGACTGCAAGATAGATCCTCATGCTGGAACATGTCTCTCCCAATATATCTCTATTATGACAAATCCTTTTGTTGCAACTCAATCATCCTCACGCTACAACACTCATCCTGTTACACACACACACTATTACAAAAACATGTCTTGCATAGTGTATCTCTGCTATGATAATCCCTTACTACAACTCATCTATGAAAGTAATCCATATCCTGTTACACTACGCCTTTTGTGGAAAATTATTCCCATTGTAGCTTCTCTCTATTCACATATTATATACTCAAGAAAACTACTCAATGCTCGTAGAACCAAATTATTCTTCCTCATCATGGGATACCACAATTTCCAACATGACCTTACACAGACTCAAGCCCCTCCATATCCATACAACACTATTCTCTACATGATTACTCATTCAATAAATACATTAACTCGCACATAAATCTGTCAAGAACACAACACATTCATTCATACACACACACCACAATTATTTTTGCAACAATAATTCTTGTATTCATCATACAAGTTACAATACAAAGGATGAATGGCTAGATTTGAGCTTACAATATTCATTGGGTTTCCAGGCCAGAGGCCATGGAAACCTGAACCAATTCTCTCCCCTATCGCGTGATCTCTCCTCCTCTCTATTATGAAATTTCTCCATCCATATCGTGATGTTATGTTTTAATCATATAGAAACTATTAGCTTCAGTTTCCCCAACGGTCTTCAATCCATTCACCTTCCAACTTCTAGCTTGTCCTTTCCACAGTGACTCTTCAAATCCCTCTGCGCATCCTTCCGCTTCATTCCAATAATGTGATTCTCCTCCTGATTCGTAATTTCCACAACTTCTTATGTAAAATTTATCCTATATAGCGTAGCCGTCCACGTTTCAAGTCCATTCTATAGAAACACTCCCAGCTTCCCCAATGTTGCAACTATTTAGCATTCAATCAATATGCATCACTATTGTTACTCCCAACAATATAAATGACACAACTCTATAGCATTGCATCGATCTTCACCCCTATTGTTACTCCCAACAGTCTGTCTCATTCACATCCTGAAGAAACCAATCATTACTTTAATAGCTATGTCACGTCCTCATAACTTTCTTTGTCATGTCATCCCCAAGATGACTGAGATGCTACTGCATCAAAGTATCTATGAAATAATTTAGTAAAAGGTTTATAGTTTACATTACCATTAAATAAATCATAAAAAGGCCAAAAGAATGTATCATCGGTTTGTAAGGCATCCTTCTAGTTTTTGCATGATTATTTTTCCGCTTATAATAAATAATCAACATCAATTGTTGTAATAAAGGAATTCTAAACAAAAATATGAAAACACACATTCAAATTTGAAGAATTTGAAAAGAGATTAAAGTCATTCATTTTGTAACCATTTAGAAACTCTACGCATTGTAGTTCATATACTATACTAATGTTTATTATATTAACCATACTTTATATTGTTTATATACTACCTATAATCTATATTTATGTTTTTATATATTGATAATTCATATTAATATATTAATTATTTATAAAAATTATAATAAGAATTTAATTTTAATATCATCATCAATTCAAACACCAAATTGTGTATGAGATCCCTTTGTTTGTGGGACAAACGACCCCCCTCCATGCATGAATTCGACTGCTAAAGTCTATGGAGATATACATAGCCTACCTCTCTGGATTTAAACTTGTGGCCTCTTCGAAGGAAACACAGTTTTAACCATTAGACCCAGTCAAGTTGAATATTATATATTGAATATTATATATATATATAATATTCATATTATAATGAATATTTATTATAGTAGCAACAACCACTTTATAAAAGCAGTTGATATACATCCATGCATGTCATTTTCCATATTTCCAAACTAATGGCACCGTAGACCACTTGTATACAGTGGTTGTTGCTAGTATTCAATATTTTAATAAAAGAAATGAAATATATGGGTGGAATTTAACCAAAGAGGAATATTCTTCTTCGTGTATACTAAATTAAAGGTCAAGCCTTAATGGCATAATCCTAGCGCATTGCATTCTCTATTCCTCAGTCATTAAGACACCTGATTGACATGGATTAATCATTAACGAGTATACTTTCCACGTATAAGGGCATCATTATAGTGTAGCTAGAGAGGTAGTGGGGGCCCCAAAGGGCCCATAGTAATAATAGTGGAGGTCATTCAATGTATGGTGGACTAGATCTGCTATATCATTAAATAAGGTCCACTATGGTAGTTATATATAATAAATGTAAGAGGACTTACTAGAAGGTTCCTCCTATAGAATGATCTTAGGTTGTTGGTATCACTATATAAAGGGGTTCAATAAATGTAATGGGATATGAATAGAAGTAATGTATTTGGAGTGGTATCTCAATAGGAGGATGCCCCCTCGAAGAGGCAAGTGAACAGGAGAGGATCCCTTTCATAATAGGATTCATTGTATCATGTTTCCCTACCATAAGGGTTTGATAATAATAAAAGTGTGGTTCTTATATATTGTTCTATGGATATTTTTGATGTTTGTGTATGCAAGTATTTGGTTCTTAACAATTGGTATCAGAGCACTTTCCTTGGAAGGAATTGTGGGAAAACATTTTTACTTTTGCATATTTATTTTTTCAGAAAAAAAGAGTGTCGTGACATTATGGATGATTTTTTGTAGATTTTGGTTCAAAATTTGAAGAAAGGGTTTTTATATATGAGTTAATCTCATAACAACAACCAATTTCAAAAAAAAAAAATCATCTGAAACAGAGTCCAGGAAGTGGAGTTATTGACATTTTAAAATATGCAATTTTTAGTGTTCTTTCCACAGATGACCGCACAATGTTTTTGATTTTCTTAGCAGATGGGGCCAAATTTTCCAAAACAAATTACATACCTGAGTTCATATTTCAAAAATTGTTGATTTAAAAAAATAATCACCCAAATCAGAGCTACAAAAGTGAATATATCGTTGATTTAAAATCAACCATTTTGGAAGGGTTTTTCATGATGACGACGAGACTGCAAAGTTCATCACTTTTTACAGGGTGTTCAGATTGCTACCAAATCGGTTCCCTTGGATAGAGGATTTTCATATATTTATATTTTTATATTATATGTGGTATTTCCAATGGATATTCACTTTCAACTCCTCATGGACCTGCAACGGAAAATGGAAGCCCTCATGGCCAAATTTCAAAATCTGCAACAAGAAATGGAAACAAAATTTAAAAATAGTGAAGAGATCATAATTGTAGTGCATGAGAGATATATTAGGAATATCATGAACATTGACATCGTAGGAGAATATACTTAGGAAATATATGCTTGGTATGATTATGAGGAAGATTGTGAGGATTGGTATAAGGACAATTGTCAATTATGGGAGGACAACCACTTTCATATTTTATATGATGATTATACTCCATCTTATGTAGAGAACGTGAATGTGCCAAATCAAGATCCAATTATGACTACCAATTAACATCCTACATATTGTCCACTTATATTTTTGCTTCCAGACTCAGCTTTGACCCTTTCCCACTATGTGGATGGATCTTCTTATTTGGATCCACATGAGTGAGATCGGAAGAG
>CBVK0100352555.1:0-20871 GCA_900067695.1 Picea abies
CTCTTCCGATCTCACTTCCCTTTGTTCTTTGCAAGGATGATGTCAATCCTTGTCTTTCATGCTCTACCAAGAGACCATGTTTCTGTTGTGCCACTCTTATTTATGGAGGAAGTCATGATTATCTTTGACTTTGACCTTGACCAGTCTTTTGACTTTGACCCAAAAATTCAACTTTGACATTTTTTTATGGTTGAGGGCACCAGGAGATACATTGGGTTAGGGAACACTAAGATAACCAAAAATTAGTCCCAATACTTCACATAAACTTCCATTGCAACTAGTACTACAACTGGTGTTAGCATTGCAACTGGTGTTGCAACTGGCACTACAATTGGTGTTGCAAGTGGCACTGCAACTGGCACTGCCACTGGTACGAAGGAACTGGCACTGCAACTACAATTTTGCTACAACAAGCTTGACAGAGAGTTGTGGATCTACCTTCCAGTGGTTAGATTGTTCCGAAGGTGGTGTGGGCCCATAACTTGTTAGAATATTGTGTTGACCATAGACAATGTCACAACATTTTCACCCAACCATAGGCACAAATCCACCCCCAAGAATCTTAACCTTTGACAGAAAGAATGATTCTGGGAAGCAGCACTAGACCCAACAAATAACCAAGAGAGAGAGAGAGAGAGTGCACCTTTCTCCAAAGGTAGTGCATCAAGCAGAAAGTCCCAAACCATAGACCAAGACCAGTACCCAGTTGCAGTCATTGCATTTGCACTCTTCCTCTAGACTTGTGCACCACTTTCTTGAGTGCAAGTGTGTTTCCAAATGAGCTCAAGTGCCTTCTATTTATACTAATCTGGCCAGGTGAATAGGTTTCTCTTCAAGCATAGTTGGCATGTCCTTTTCTGCATATAATACTTCAATATTACTTATTATGTTGAGTCGACTTGTCTTCCAGGGTTTTCACACATCTATTTAGGTTTTCTCTTGCTTCCGGAATATTCTATTCTAGTCAAAGGTTTATCCATGGAGGCTAATACCTCCCACAGCTACCAAAACATCAACAGGAGGAACTGGAAAGCTTATGGTTTTTTTTCATGATTGTCTACCATTTCCACCACTTAACATATTGCATTAATGCATACATCATGTAATAATAGAGAGAACAATTCAAAATAATCATTGAAAAATTTTGGGAACAACATGCGACAAGTCTTTGAATCTGTATCAAAGTTTGCCCATAACACATCCAGGAGCTTCCACTTCAATATCAAAGGCTTGTTGAATGCCAAAAAAATAAAAAATAGGAGCAGTTATAACACAATGCTCAATATTTTCGAACACTTTCTATTGTGTGAGTTCCTAATAGCGTTGGATATGGTCATGATTCAACAAATTAAGTGTGTAGTGAATTTGCAAAGGTAATTTTCCATTCTTGTGAAACTTTGCAAGTATGGATGTTCTTTGACAATGACTAGTAGATTGTGATTGGAATTCAAAATAAACAAGTCCATGCTACATGAATATGCAATTCTCAATGTCAATTAATAACTTATCTCTATGAAATGCTACAAATACTTGGTCAATAAGGTGCAAGTACTCCTCGCAAGTCTTAGTGAACACAAGAATACCATCCAAGTATATGATCACAACAGTGTTAGAGACATGGTCTTAGTGCTTCATTCATCATTTTCATGAACATTATAGGACCATTAGTAAGACCAAATGGAATTAACAACCATTCAAACAGTGCTTGGTGTGTTTTGAAAGTTCCCTCTATGTCTTTTAGGTTGATATAAATATGATGATAATCGAAGTGTGAACCAATTTTGCCAAAAATATTTGCTCCTTGGAGTTGATCTAGTGGGTCGTTACGGTATGGCAATGGATATTCTTTCTTAATAGTTATTTTGTTGAGAATTACATAATCCACATACATTCTCCATTTACCATCTTTCTTTAGAATTGTTAGCCCTCAAAACTGCACTACAAAGTATGAATTCCCTTATGCTCAACACAACTTCGGTGACACCTAGGAAGTTTCCCACTATCACCATAATTGTCTTCCTCTCCCTTTATGCTAGTTAATTTCTAGCTCAAGGATTTCCCTAAAGATTTGTCTCTAATTTGGGTTTGAAGATAATAAGCTTGGGAATATGGTAGATCAAGCATAAGTTGGACGTATAGGACTAGTTCCTATCTATTTGGTAAGTGGAGTTATCAATTTATAACAAACACCCTCAAATATGAAGGACAAAGAGCTAAGCATTACACTCATGATTAAAGAATGAATATTTCCATGTGCATTGTGTTCATCTATTCAATGATTAATCAAAGCTTCCCAAGTTGAAAAGTTTGATCACAACGGATATGATAAAAAAAAAATACACAAACAAGGAGGGGATAAAAAACCCATCACAACATTTGTATATTATTATTTCAAGCTCTCATGCAAAGAATAACCATTCACGGGAAAGATAGAGATAATAAGATCACTAATAGTTTCTTATCGCGGCATCCAAATAGAAAACTTAATTACATAATCAAGAAAGTGAAGGCACATATGTTATTACAAAATTGTCCATTCTCCATAAGATGGAAATTAAGCCTTGGGAGTAATCTCCTAGCATCCACCCTTTGATGATCTTCATTCTCATCTTAAATAGGAGACAATGGATTGATCACCTTGTCCTAGTGAAAGATGATCATGATTATTATGGTAATTAATATCAATCATCTAAGACAAATTCATAAATGATAATTCAATAAAATCACACACATATAAGGACCTTTGATCACAACAACCAATGGGTGAAGTCATGTTTGATCACTAATTGTGGATTTTAACAATAAGTAAGTCACCAAATTGTCCTTGAATCATGACCCAAACTCTAGATATTTATTTACTCCTAGCCACTAGCATAACACACATTCACACTCAATAGTCTAACATTGCAACTTGCCTTCAAGATCCACTAGAACCAAGTAAAAGAACCTTGACTCTTAAAAGATAAACTATGGTGTTCTCCATGTGAAAAGGGGTACTTATGCATTTGATTTGAAAGTGGGCCCATATAACATGTGGCAATCATTCTTGACCAATTCATCATCTCCTACTTTCTATGGGCTTTCCAACAAGCCCTCACACATCTCATGTGGCCACCCATAACTCGATATATAGCTCATGGAAGTCAAGACTCAGTGGTTGTCAATCTAATGTGGAAATCATCTCACTATCAGATTTCATGGATAACACATCACACATTTGCAACGTGGAAATATTATTTGGTCTTTATATCGAATAGGGCTTCCCCCTTGTCATAAGGTAAAACACTTGGCCTATGTTATCCTCGTTGGTCATATCTCCTACACATGATAAATTTTAGAGTCTATCTATCATGCTCAAGTCACCCTAAATTCTTCACATCTATGCAGTCATAGGTACCACCTCAAATGAATGGTCAATGTGGCATTCAATTGTTTGTTAGTATATCAGGTTTCATGTCATCACTATCCACCTAGTCATCATTTATGCACATATCAAGCCACTTGTACTACATTTCCACCTTGCATCTTCTTATCTATATGTGGATGTTATTGGCCAATTCTTAGGTCTCTCATCTTTGTCCTCCATGCCTATGTGAAGCAAGGAACAACTGTGAGGGGAGGTGAAGTGTTATGCACTCCGCGTTCTAGGTTGGGAATGTGGGAATGTGATCATGTGGATGATGCGAGGGTCGGAGGATAATGTGGACGTGGAGGGAATGGATGGTATGGCAATGTGGAGAGATGGATGTACGCGGAGAGAAACTACAAATTGAAAGGGATATGGAGGTAGTGATTTGAAACGAATGGAGTGTGAAGGTCGATATGTGGATATGGAGGGTGAAGGATGATGCAAGTGAGGAGGTAGTGATGTAGAAAGAATGGAATGCCAAGGGTGGACAAGGTAGTATGGAGCTTAGCACTTGGTTTTCCATAAATCGACTAAGTCCTGAGAAGGGAGAAAAGGGAAAAAATGGGTGAAAGGGGGAAAAAGGAAAGATAAGAGAAACATGGTAAACCCATAGACTACAAAATTGATAGATTTTTCACACTTAGCCATAAAAATTGAGTGTATCATTTGTGCACTAATAGAAACCAACACAATCACGATTCCACATGACAAATTCTTTAGTGATAACAAAGCTTATATCTTAATATATGTATTGTTGCACCACATAATAGGAATCATGTTGTCTCAACTAATTGTGGAGTCACATAGCATCCATCTAATTGTTTTAGGGTAGAATTTCCACCTTGGACTCCAATTTGGGAGTCCCAAATTTAATAATCGAGTGAGTGTTGCTCAATTATTGAAACAGCTCACACAACTTCTCTAAGGATTACTCATCTCAAGTGGTGTCATCAAACTTGTCAAAGTATGTTCCATATGGCCATTTGCTCATCCATGTTCCCCATCTTTCCATTGAAATTGGCAATTCCCTCCCTAAGCATTGTGATTCATCTGTGCGAGTCATCTTCCATCTATTTTACCTAAGAGCAAATGTTTACCATAAGCTGTGCATGAAACTCATGCAAATACATGTGAAATGATTATCTAATATTAATTTGATCCATTAGGAAGTACAGTAACAAAACCACCAAGTTAACACAAATTAACATACTTTATTATTTGTATGCAACGCTTTACTTATGGCACAACTAGTGAGCCTACCAACAAAACATATTTCAAAAATAATTGAATAAAAATTGTACAAGCTTTGTGAACATGACACCACAAAAACTATCTAACTATTTGTACTCTCAAACGAAGACAAATTATGGTAGAACTTAATTTGAGCACAACTAAAACAGTTTGGAACGAACTTAATTTTTACTCTTCTCTAAGAGCAACCACAAATAAGGCAGCGACAAAACAAAAGAAAACTTTGGAACTCAAATTGTGGTATAAAAATCCACAAATTCGAACAAAATATACACAAATTAAAGGGCACCTCTTGCTTGGAGGCTTGGGTGAAAGGAAAATGTCTCTAGTTTCTCATCTCACCATATCATTTGAAGTATCCCTCACTTTACACTACAGTGTTAAATCCAATTATCACGTCAAATCCTCTAATGGCAAGGATGGATTGCAAATCATGAACCAAACATTATGGGCTAGCAAGATCATGCAAGGGAAAAGGTGGTGGGTGAATGGTCCTTTGGCAAGGGGGCAAGTTTACTAGTGCTAATAAATGTTAGGGGATTACAAAGAGTAACAATGAACCCATGAACAAGGACCCACTTGCTATTGATATAAACGGAATTTGAGGCAATGTTGATAGTGTCACTACTAGGGCCTCTAAATCATTGACCCCTATCATTCCCAATATTTGCTAAGGTCAAACAAGCACATGCAAATGTAACATTTCATGTTGGTTCATGGATCAAACTAGTGAAAACATGTCATAAAAAGCTATTGATTGGACCATTGAACCCCATAATAAAATAGAATAGGCATTCAATCGTTAATATTTTGATTGCAACATCTAGATATGCACATTTGCATTTGTACAAGACACCACCAATTTACAACATTCCAGGGAAACAAGGCTCGCTGAATTGCATAGAATATGTAAATCTATAATGGAGAAAATAAAAATGCAAATTTTAGAGACTACCAATGTACTAATGAAGCCTCGCAATTAGGTATCTAGTTAATTGCTAAGCCTGAAATTAATAATTCTTAGCCCAAATATAGTGAATGTGCCTACTTCTTTCAGTATCAATCAGCCCACAAGAGTTTATTCTTTTACAACATTTATATATTTTATAATGCACTCTCCTCATCATCAACCACAATGCAGTCTTGATCAGTTCTAGATCATCCCCCTCTTATTCAAATCACACCAACCCAAATGCTATTATTCCCTATTTTAGCCTACATTTATATTTGCTTTGAAACTAATCTCTGTGGCAGACACATACACATAGTTCACCCCCCAGGTGGATGAGTGGTTGGTGCATGGGTAAAGATATTTGTGCATGGCAGGATTAAACAAGACACTAAGTTTGAAAAATGAGAACAAACATATACCTAGAGTAAATTTAGTAGAGGATTTATGTAGTTGTGTTTAATGTAAAAGTAAAAAATAATGTCTTACATATTGTGGGCCTAATGGTTAAGAACACGTGTTTCCTCCTAAGAGGTCACATGTTCAATTCCAGAGGGGGGTAGGGTATGTATACCTCCGTAGACTTTACCAATAAAATTGTTGGGCGGATGGGGTCTCATACACCAATTTGGTGTCTGGCTTGGCCGTGACTTTAAATATAGATTATTATTATTATTAATTTTCTTAATATACAATTAAAAAATAATGCCCCAATGTCTTTCGCCACCATGAACTTAATGGTGTATATTATGTTCAATAGACAAAGACCTAGATAATATATAAGGATTTGTAAGGCACTTTAATTTTTAATTTTCTCCAAAACAGAGGCATGTAATAGACTCTTATTTTGCAAGAGAAAATTCTTGGTCCATTAGGTTCTATTGGCTTTTAAAATATTAAAATAAAGATAAAAACCTTTCAAAACCAGGTACACTTTATCCAGAAATATTCTCAACAATATCAAAAACCTTACCTAAAAATTTGAATGGAATTAAATGTTAACAAATTTAAAGTTATTTTGCAAGAGAGAATTCTTGGTCCATTAGGACCTATTGGCTTTTAAAATGAAGATCAAAAACCTTTCAAAACCAGGTACACTTTATCCAAAAATATTGTGGACAATATCAAAAACCTTACTTAAAAATTTGAATGCAATTAAATGTTAACAAATTTAAAGTTGTGACAACCATGGTAACTACCATCTATCCAGTTGTCCAGTTTTTAGTTGCATTGAAATAAACCCCTACATACCATAGAGGGTAGGATAATCACCAGTCATTGTTTGTGAATCTTGTACTTTCATATAAAGTCCATATGACATTAATCCTTTGTTAATATATATTATGATACGAAGCATACTTTAATTCCACTGATGCTATATATGTTTGTCTTTCGTGCGTGCAAATCAGTTGTCCATGCATGTTTTTCTACCCTTCTATTTATTCCACATTTTAAACACTGGGGGGTTATCAATTCATATAATATCACACCCAAGAACCACTAGAATAATGACAATATAGATATATTCCCAACTATTCGAAACACGGTGTGCTTCCATGTAGAAATGGTGCCACCTTCATTACTAAGAAATAGGTGTAGTGGGTGTGGTTCGACCTGAATGGTTTCAATACCATGCATTCATGCACTAGGGACTTGAATGCAGAAGTGGCACACAGTTCAAGCAGATTTAGTATCATATATTGAAACATTCTACTTTGATGGATAAGTGGTTTTCATCACTCATCAGTGTTGATGCAAAAATCATTAGGCTATTGTTAGCCTCGTGGACGTTAAAATCATTTTCTTTCTTTTTATTAATTTCTTTCATATAGCAATTCATATCCAATCAGTAAGCTGACACAAATTGGCATTTTGGCATTGGACTAGTCATTGTAGTAGTTTGTTCCTACTATTATCTTATTATGTTGCTCAAATGAATGTAAAATAAAAATTTTATATTAGAATTCTCATTAATAAGTTACATGCAGGACTGTTAGAATTTCATACCAATCGTTTGTGTTATTTTCTTTGCTTCAACGGTTCCAATTTGCAGCTATGTACTCCCGGTTCCATTTGCGCTTTGAGATCTCGGAATAAGTCTAGAGATACAATTTTAGACAAATTATCCAGAAAATTAAGAATATCAACACTGCAAAAAAGACATCATAGCACGTTAACCGTTGAAGGTGATTTTGTTCCTGACGTCTCCATAAATAATGCTCTCTGATGTCAGCTTCATGCATCTCAAATGGAATCAAGATTTTTTCATAAAAAACTAACAACAATGTATTTAAAGCTTGAAAATTGACATTATCATAACAATCCAAATAAAATCAGTTGTCTTCTATGTTTTTTGTTCTCAATCTTTTACAATAAAGTTACATCTCAAACAACGGAAAATGTAAGCCATGCGGGAATCTTGAACGTGTCCTTGAGAACACAAGACTAATTGAATTTTCCCATTTTCCACATTCATTCCATCTCTGCAATACTTAGCATTTAATATAACTTCTATGCATTTCAAATGGAATCAATAATTTTTCACAAAAGTCTAACAAAAATATACTTCAACGCTTGAAAATTGACATTCACAGAAAAATCCAAATAAAATCAGTCGTTTTCTATGTTTTTAAGTCTCAATCCTGACAATAAAGTTACAATTCAAACACCGGAAAATATGAACCCTCTAGGAACCTTGAACAAGTCCTTGAGAACATAAGACTACTTCAATTTCCCCATTTTCAACAAATTCATTCCATTTTTGCAAACGCTTAGCATTTAATAGAACAACGCCACCGCATATTCTCATTTAGAACAAAATACAACTGACGAATTTGTAGAAATCCCCTCATAGAGGGGCTGTTACAACCCCCCATTAACAGCTGCATGTGACTACATCTTTAACGCAATGAGCGATTTTTCAATCGATAATGAATGAAACATGCTTATTTTCTTTTACCCTTGCTCTTGAATGTCTTCTTACCATTGTTACCACCCTTTCCACCTTTAAATCCCTTTCCACCTTTAATTCCCTTTCCATTGGTTCTTTTTTTACTAGAACCGAGAATCTGTTTTGTTGCTTTTTGTTGCCTTTGTTTACGAATCTGCTCAACACCTCGGAGTTCATCGCGGACATTTGCATTGGGAATTGGTCTCTGTTTTTTATGCCTATGAAAATCTCTACCATTTCCTCTCGCTTGATTCCCTGCAAAAGACCAAGAAACATTACCTCCTGAATTATACCAGAGCACTGTAAAATTAAAAAAATTAAAATACAAGATATATATTCTCTAATCTCCCTCGATACTATTTATTTCATGCCCCATGTCCCTATAACAAAGAGATGCCACTTGATTAGTGGCTAACATTACAGTAGAACTCCTTTGCTCAAATCTAATAAACGGATGTAATAAGCATGAAGGAGATGCCACTTGATTAGTGGCTAACATTACAGTAGAACTCCTTTGCTCAAATCTAATAAAGGATTATTGCTCTATTATTGATTCACCCCCCCTCTCAGTAGTCCAACAAGTAGGTCAATGGGACTTAAAAGAATACATCCAGTATCAATACAATGTGGTTGACTAGATCAATACTGAAAGCAGAAAAGATGAAGACCAAGTATCTAGCTAAAAGCTAAATATCTCGCCAAGAGATGATATAAAAGAAGGGTGTTGTCTAACTGTTCAAAGAAATAGTTTTTTTCGTCGAAATCCAGCAACATAAATCTGCACGAAATCACTATTTTTTGTTGTTTAAAATCCATTTCTGAATGCGGAAATGGATTCAGCACGCTGGAAAGCCCCTGGGGCACCCCAATTATACAGAAATAATCACTCAAATTTACGGATTAAACAATTTCTCACCAGATTTTAGGCAAATGTCCCCGGAAAATATCGCCAGAGAAGAGTCATTCCGTAGAACGTTTAGACTACTGCTAAAAGAAGATTCATAAACAATGCAATAAAGAAAATGGTCGGACTAAAGAGAAAGGAGAGCTAGAAAAAATATCTTAAAAGAAATAGAGAGAATATAACTGCAAGTAATAGACCATTGAGACAAAAAGGGGAGAGGAAAAACTAAGATAAAATCATAGAAACTTGTAAAAGGAATCCCAAGTTCAAAAACAAAATAATACGACAATCAAAATTTCTAATTAGCAATCTCTTGTCGTACCAGTCTCCTCAAGATGTTGGTATAGTTTTGGGGAAGTGTCAATGAACAATATTACCACAGCGTGCATCTCACTCGTATGAGTAACAAAACAATTAAAAAGCTCATGGCACTTAATGAAATAAAAACATATTAATGTCTGCAGCTTGAGTAAGGATACTGAACCAAAAAATATACTTATACGAACGGAGATACAGACAGAGAATGCTTGAGCAAGCCTAGGCTCACACAATTGGATGTCTGCAGCTTGAGTAAGTATAATAAACTAAAAACAAATTCCTCTTTGCCCTATTCCGAACCCTAGCCGATTCCACTTTGTCTTTCCCTGGCATTGTTCAGCCCTCCTAGCCATGGCATTGGACAGGGGGAGCTACGCAAGCTCCCCTCCCCTCTCAGCTGAACCAGTCATGTTCCAAGCTTTGTTTTCCTACAGCTCTGTGCATAAAAGCAGTACCACTGGCAAATTGTGCCCCTATTGATCAGTTCACAAGATTATGGCCTTCTCCCAAAGCCATGCCACAGTGAGTGCAAATATATTGGGGTGCCATGATCAAAGGTAAACTTTCTTACTTCTTCTGTCGCAAAGGTTTCTATGCATCCCTATTAGAGCTCACGGGACCATGGGGAATCTATCTGAATAGATGGACTCTAGACTTTGCTCCAGAAGTTGATGTGCCCTCAACGATCCCTTTCTGGTTTCATCTCCCTCATCTTCCTCTTCATTGTTGGAATGATGCGTCTCTAGTGGCAACAGGAAATACACTGGGAAATATATTGACGAGTCGAATCCCAAAGGAACATTTGCATGCACTAGAATTTGTGTGGAAGTGGATCTAGAGAAAGGCCTCCCAGAAGCAATCAATCTCCCCTTGGAATACAGGAGTCACCTCCAAAAACTAGACTATGAACAATTGTCATTCACGTGTTAAACATGCCTTGAGTATGGTCATTTCACCAACGATTGCAAGCGTAAGACTCCTTCCTAGCAGCCCTCTAAATCGCAGGAGCAATAGCATATTGTCAAGCAATCTTTGGACCCTAAGCATCCAACCTTGCAAGTGACCACAAATGCCACTGGGAAGCCAACTGCTTCAAGTGACCACTTCTCGACTCTTTTTGCTACGGACCCCTCTAACCTCATTCTTCTTCAATCGCTCCCGCAATAATTCCCTCTTTGACCACCTCCTCTCTGGTAGTCTCTCAACTACACCCTTTCCTTCCTGTCTCTTCCTCCCATCCCCTGACTCCATCTTCCTCTCAGACATTCATCTCATGCCCTGACTCCATCTTCCTATCAGCCCTTCATCTCCTGCCCTGACTTTCTTGTAATCCCCCTGCATGGTCTTGATCCCCCACGTTCCCTCAAGTTGTCCCTCCTCGAAGCTTGCCGCAGAAAGATTTGTCCGAGAAATCCGAGCAGAATACAAGGGAAGTAGTCATTAGAAAAAAAGCTCAGCAGGGATAGGGAGAAGAAGAGGATGATGAAGGCAAAGCTCAAAAAAAATTAGGAAGGAAAACTATTAGAGAGAAAGGACAAGGCCACATCAAGGGATAAGAAAGGACAAGGCCAAAAAAAAACCCTCAGTTAAAAAATCAAGATGATCTCCTAAAATTGCAGAGGAATAGATAGTAACAATAAGATGGGAAATATAAGAGACTTGCTCAGATCAGAAAAGTTTCCTTTATTCCTCCAGGGAACAAAATTAGATGAAAGTAATATGTTGGATATAAGTAAGAAGCATTGGAAAAACAACAGCAGTATAGAAATCAACTCTAGAGGGGCGTTCAGAGGATTATGCACACTCTAGGATATGGAAACTTTAGAGCTCTTTCAAGTCCACTCCTCGCAGCACTAGATTTTCACAGAGATTTCATGGAAACAATCTGGTAAAAAGTTACAACTATTAAATATTTATGCTCATGTTCAATACAGGGAAAAACAATCTTGTCAGACCACATTGAGGGCCCTCAGTGACCAACTCACGAATTCCAATTGAGTTCTCACTGGCGATCTGAACATGATTTTGTCCCGAGACGAGAAGAGAGGTGAGGTATTCATTTGTGATCTAATCAAGGAACAGCTGAAAGAAATTATTGCAGATTGGGACCTATTTCATCCTAAACCATACAGATTGGGCCCATGTATTGCTTGCCATTGGATTGCCCCAAATGAATGGCAGGTTAGCCTCTTTCTTTAGAAGCCAACAACGACTCTGCCAAGGTTGCCCTCTATCACCTTTGCTCTACATCCTCATGGTTGAATCTTTGGGTCGAAAATTGAAACAAGAACATCTCTGGAAATTTAAGGGGAGTCCAAATAGCCAAGGGAGTCAAAGCTATAAATCATTCTCAATTCACAGATGATACTCTCTTGCAGGGGGTCACATCTGTAACAATTGCCAATAGGTTTAAGGTTCTCTTGGATTCATATGTCTGCTTCTAGAGGCCTAGTCAACAAAGTGAATATCCATATCTATACCTGGAACACCCCAACCTCTATGCAACAAATTGCCCAAGTTATGGAATTTGCATTGGTAAGCACATGGTCATCATTTCAATATCTGGGAATCCTAATAGCTCTAGAAAATCACAAGGCAAACGATTGGCAACATATTCTGCAGAAAATAAAAGATAAAATATCACAATAAGGCTCTCAGTGGTTAAACCTAGCCAAGAGAGTGATCTTAATAAAGTTAATCCTTTCTACCGTTCCTATCTATCAAGAATCCAGCCTGTTGGCTCCAACAAGTGTCACTCATCAGATCGAGAAGGTTATTAAAAAGTTCTTATGGCAAGGAGGAAAGACGAACAGTAAGAAGTATCATCTTGTCAACTGAGCCAAGGTTAGAGCCCCTCTGGAAAGAGGTGGTTTTGCAATCAAAGATCCGACGTCAATGAACATGGCATTAAGGGTGAAAACTCTCTAGCGCCTAGTTAGAGGTAAACCAGAATGGTGGAAGGTAGCACTCTACAAGAAGTATTTAAGCAGAGGTAGAATAAGATGCCTTGATGGCCCTCTCCTAACTTTCAATGGTTCCCCAATATGGCATCTTTAAAAAGATTCAACCACCCTCATTAGCAATCACTTGTCTTGGGTACTACTACTACCTAGAAAAGAAATATCTATCCAAATTTGGTTAGATCATATCATGGGCAATCTTTTGCTCCAGTAGAATCTTAATCTTGCCAGTATTCACACCCTTCCTGATCTCTTTTATTAGCAAGCAAAGAATGCATATCGGATAGGATGGAAAATATTTGGTCTCCCCAATAAAATTAAAGATCAATCTACTGCACTGTTCTCTTTGAGGGGCTTCACCTTTAAGACTAGACCTTCAGAATTACTAAGGATGGAGAGCTAAAGGGTGGAGTACTCAGTTAAGGAAGGATATTTAATTAAGTTGTTGGATCAAGAACAACCCCCACACTCAACACTTTGGAATGGGAACTGCCTTCCAGAAATCAGGTTGTTCCACTAGGTGTTGGTGCATGGGAAAGTCCTAATCATTGTGAACCTAAAGAGGGGCATCCAAGGACCCTTCTGGTGCACACTCTACCATGCTTCAGAAAAGACAATGCAACACCTCTTCGTGGCCTATAGTTTCACTCTCTAGGAATGGAATCTACCTCTTCACGAACTAGGCAAGATGGTTCACCTACCGTGGAGTTAAAGAGATGTGTTTTTATCCTAGCCAAAGGCATATCCTTGGACTTTTGCCAACAAGTTTCTCCTAAAGTAGGCATGGTAGCTTTTCGCAAGTTCTTTGTTTGAGAAGTGTGGCTCGCCAGAATCACATGGTCTTCCTTCAAGCTCACATTACCCTAAATCATGTAGTTAGTTAGGTGATGGACCTTCTCCAAGAGACAATTTGTTCCTCCAGGTTAGGGACTATCAAACTAGATGCATTGAAGACAAGCAAGAAAGCATTGATCAAGATCTACTTAATGCCAAATCCTCAGTGCCAAAGTATTAGATTAGAAAGCCCACCCAAGCTCATGGATAGCAAATTCAATTAGGAAAATAGGAGTTACAGCAATGGAGAACGGAAAGGAACCGACACATTTTACTTTTTGATGGGGCCTACAAAGCCAACCTGGGGGTGGCAGGTGCGGAGGCATCCGCTTCAATCCCAGAGGAAATGGAAAAAGTGACTATGCTTGGGGCCTATGTACCACAACAAACAATGAGGCAGAAGATTTGGCGGTACTCCAAGGATTGCAACGATCACAGGCATGTGGGATCAAGAAAATCTCAATTGTAGGGGACTCTTCCATCACTATTTGCTTCCCCCCTTAATTTTTCTGCCCCCATTCAATTGGGTTAAAGAGAATGATCCAGCAAATTCAAGGTTTGGCCTTGTAGTTTGAATCCATTTCTTACTTTCAAGGCTTGTGAACCATAAATAAAAACCCAGATTTTCTTGCCAACGAAGAAGCTCAAATGGAAGAAGGATTACTAAGGATAAAACAGAGGGTGCTAATCCCCATACCCCTCCCTTGAATTAATTGTTAAGTATTAGGATCAAGTCGTAATGGACAAGTTGAGAAGCCTGCAAGGTAGACGGGACGGGGAGTTCAGACCCCCTTTCTTTCTCCCAACTCTATGCATCAACCTGAAAACAGAACGAAATATATGGACACCTGCTAGTTAGAGTTTGGCATTGTTTCGGATTAATTGTCTCTCATGGTTTCTTCTATCTCTGTTTCTGGCAATTCTGCTCCAACCTGAAACTAAGGAAGAGCACATCCCGACATGGTGGGGAGCATTATTGTCCTGGAGGAGAGGTCAGTGGCATTGCGTAGTCCTTCGTCTGGCTTGCAACATGGGCCAATGATGCAATTGTAGAAGTGTGATGTACGAGTTGGTGGATATCCAGTGACAACTGCGAGTTTATGAAAAAGGGATGGTTGAGGTACAACATGATGTGACTAAGGTGACCTTACAATCGAGTCAATCGCTACAGATGTAAGAAGAGAACCTTAGTGGAGGCTCGGGAGAAAAAGAGGCATGTGATTGAAACTACAGTACAAATTCAAACCATGTGGACAATGGAAAAAGAATCGCAAGAGTTCACGCAATATTTGGAAGTAAGGAAATTGACATTAGAAGAAAAGATGGACCTGGTGACCACTAGGTTTGAGGGTATTGAAAAGTTTCTAAATGTGTCCATGAAGGGAGCTCGGCATATTGTGCCTCCCTCAACAGGCAAGGGGACTCTGTTGGGGTTTTGAGTTGTGGAGAGAAATACATAAGCAACAGCAAAAGCGTTGGACCTTGCAGCTCATCCAAGAACGGAAAGCAACATAACAATCCAACTGATGAATCCCACGTGCAGGAAGGAGCTTCTATGAGTCGGCCTTCTAAATTTAATGTTAATGTAGAATATATTGCATGTTTATGCTTATGTTGGGCCAATAGCTCTCTTAAATTAGATGTTTTTGGGAGCCTGAACTTGAATTTTTGGATGCACGTTGAGACCTCCTTTCTCTATTTTTGTGTGAACAATGTCGATTGGTTAGGACGCGGCCCTTTGTAACACAAAATTACCCATTGTTAAAAAAATAAAAATAAAAAATGATACTGAACTAAAAATAATTACCTAAGGGACATAGATTTTTGAGGAACTATGAGGCTTCCCAACAAGCCTGTCTTATAACCTCTTGTCGGGCTCTAAGTTATGTCAACAAGGTTGTCCTTTGCTACTGTTATAAGATAACAAACAGTCAAGTACTTTTCTGACCTCAAACTAATGGTTATATGCTCTTTTAAAGTGCCCTTGCAAGTAGTTTTAGTAACCAAGTGTTAGTAAATGCAAACCTCAAAACATATAGCACTCCTCTAGGATCTTTACAAGCTCCTACAACTGATTTAAACACTAAGCACACATGAAAAATGAACCCAAGTATTTTTGGTCAACATGACCCCGGATAAAACCCCCTCGGGGAAAACCAGTTTAGAATGAAAGTGTATATAAGTGATGTCTAAAGCATGTGATATAATAAGTAAGAAAATACAATGGAACCTGTACAAGTAGCAAGCTCCTCTCAATCCTTGCTAAGGGTTCCAAGAAGATATGCGCCCAAGTGAAGTGTGCCCTCTTCCTTTGTTGCTAATCCCACTGAAACAATGCACCCCTGATACTCTTTCCACTAATGAAAGAATCCCTTGCACACAAACAAGTTGTTGTGTGCTACCTCTCCGATGAAACTGACAGATCTGCAATCGTCCAAGTGTAGCTAGTGCCTGCTAAGTGTGCGCCCTCCTCCAAGCTAGAACAACCACCACAAATAATAGAGGGCCTAAGCCTCCATGAGTCCTCCATGAAAGGAGGCGCCCAAGATTCCCTCAACCATAGCCTCCATCCTCATCTCAATGCTCTCTCTCATACTCTCCAAGTGAACAAATAAGTGAATGAGCCTCCTTTGGCCCTATGCACCCCTCTTGAACCATCCATAAGGAAACCTAGAAATGTATGGCTAGGATCACCCCAAGCCATCTCTAATCCATCGGTGAGATTTCTCCAAAAGAATCTCACCTCAAAACCCACTTTGGGTTAAGTTTCCTAAGTTCACTTTATGTCCCTTCATTCACCCACTTAGTGAATAAAATGTCACTTTTGCCTCAAGAGACAAAATTCCAACTTTTTTGACTTAAGTGAAGTCAAAGTGAAATTAGACATAAAGCACAAGGTAAATAGTCTCAATGTATTTCCCTTTTGTGGTTAGAGACCCAAAACCACAAGGGGACCACTTCCCAAGGTACACCAAAACTCAACACTTCCTCTTACCAAGGAAAGTGTTTCTCACCAAGCCCATCTTGTCTATGAAGTAGACATGTTTTCCGCTTGGCAAGGCCTTGGTAAGAATGTCTGCAACCTGCTCATTAGTCAGAATGTACGAAAGATGTATTGCCCCTCGTTGAACCCAATCTTTGATGAAGTGGTAACTGATCTCTATATGATTCGACCTGTCATGGAACACTGGATTCTCAAAGAGTTTGATACAACTCTGATTATCGCAGTGAATGACAGTCGGAGGCAACTCCTGACTAAATAATCCTACCAGCAACTTACAAAGGCAAATGGCCTCGCAACTGGATTGATTGGCCGCCACATACTCTGCCTCGGTTGAACACAAAGCAACTAACTTATGTTTCCGACTGTACCAGAAAACAAGTCCTAACCCCAACCCAAAACAACTCCCTGATGTGCTCTTCTTGTCAATAGCACATCCTGCCCAATCTGAGTCTGTGTATCCAACCAAACTCACTCCATCCCCTCTGACATAGTCCAGATGATAATCCATTGAACCTCCAATATACCTCAAAACATGTTTTGCCCCAATCCAATGGACACTCCTCGGCTCCACCATATATTTGTTGAGAGTGTTCACGACAAAACAAATATCTGGTCGAGTGTTGACCAGATACATCAACAATCCGATCAACTGTCTATATCATGTAGCATCCACCAACTGGGAATCTGAAGCGCTAAGCTTCTTCTAGTTGGTGACCATGGATGTCGACATAGGCCTGCAGTCTTCCATCTGAAACCTGCTCAAAATGTCTGCAGCATACTTCCCTTGTCCCAGAAAGATGTGACCCTCCTCCTGCCATACCTCCATGCCCAAGAAATAATGCATCAACCCAATGTTAGTAATCTCAAACTCTGATGCAAGACTCATTTTGCACTCAGCTATGAGATGCTCTGCTCCCGTGATGAATAAGTCATTCACATACAAAATGAGAATGAACGTGTCCTCACCACTAATGATGTAATAGAGGTTAGGATCAACATTGCTCTTCTCAAATCCCATCTGAAGCAAGTATGAGTCAATTCATGAATACCAAGCTTTGGAAGCTTGCTTCAAACCATACAGTGCCTTTCTCAGAAGGCACACGTGAGATTCTCTCTCACACACCTCAAACCCCTATGGTTGCTCAATGTACACCTCCTCCTCAATAAATCCATTGAAAAATCCAGTCTTTACATCCATCTACTGTATCCGCCAACCCATCTCTATCGTTATGGCAATAATACTTTGAATGGAAGGGTGTATCACAACTGGTGCGAATGTCTCATCATAATCAACTCCCTCTACCTGAGAGAATCCACGTGCCACAAATTGGGCCTTTTGTTTCTTTATCTTGCCATCTACAGCATACTTGGTCTTATACAACCATCTAGAAGTCACAATTGACTTCCCCTCTGGCATCGGCACCACCTCCCATACATCATTTTGCCATAATGGAGTCATACTCCTCCATCATGGCCTCTCGCCAAACCTGCTGGTCAACTTCCTACGCAAATGTCTCGGGCTTTGCATCTATGATGCTCATCACCATCGCCAAGTAGGACCCAAGCCTCTTTGTTGCTCTGCTCTCTCTGAACTGTCTCTTGGGCTCTCCTACATTCTCCTTGGCTTTCTTCAAGGTCTACTGAAACCATCTCGGTTTCCTTTTAAATGGAGTAACCAAAAGAGAAGTAATATCTCCACACCCAAAAGTCTCTGCCTCAAATCTAATCCTAGCACTCTAAGATCCTGAAGCCTCTACACCCTCTGCCTTAACCCCTTGTAACTATGAACCTGAAGTTGTGCAAGGTGACACTGTCACCCCTGAAACCGGTGCACTCGACACCTGAGGATGTTCTCCCTATGAAACATCAATCTGTGTCTCTGGAAACTCCTCAACACTATCTCTCGAATCGGAGACCTCCTGAAGGCTTTACCCTCCTCAAATTTAACATCTCCGCTCACCACCACTCTCCGTTGTGATGGAATGTAGATCCGATAAGCCTTCGAGACCTCTGAGTAAGCAACTAGAATCCCCTGCTACGATGTGGGGTGTAGCTTTGTCCTCTTCTCTTACGGGGCATGAGAGTATGTCAAGCATCCAAAAATCCTAATATGCTCAACATCGGGCCTCCTACTAGTGAAAGCCTCCTCAGTAGTCTTCCTCCCCAAAACTCTGTGGGGAATCCTATTCTACGGATAAACTACAACAGCAATCGCCTCGGCCCAAAGGTATAAAGGCAAAGTTTGATCATGCAGCGTAGATCTCGTTGCACATGTAATGGCCATGTTCTTCGTCTCGACAACCTCGTTCTGCAGGGGGTTGTAAGGCACGATCATCTGTCTTATGATCCCTGCACGGGTACAGAAGTCTACAAACTCTGTGGAAGCATACTCACCTCCATTGTCTGACTGCAAGACCTTAATCCTCTTTCCAGTCTGGTTCTCCACAAGAGCTTTGAACTCTTGGAACCTCCTAAAGACCTCACTCTTGATCTTTAGGAAATAGATCCAGGTCTTCCTTGAGTGCTCATCTATGAATGTGGGATAATACTCACAACCACTCAAGGACGTACGAGACATAGGCCCACACACATCTAAGTGTACTAAATCCAGTATCCCAGCTAACATGATGTCACTGTTGGGGAAAACAACTTTGGTAAACTTACCAAGCGCACACCCTCCGCACACACCCTCGTTGCCAAAGCATGCAGGGGCTGAAAAAGAAACCTGTATAGTTTACCATCCCTCACTCCAATCACCTGCCCTAAGGTGAGACGGGACCCCTTAGGGTGTATGAGGACCTTTGTCCCTCTGAAGGACACCTCAAGACCCCTATCCTAGAGGGTGGAAACTAATATCAGATTCTTCTTCAACCCAAGGACGTACAACACATCCTTGAACGAAATGGGTGGCAAACTCTCCCTCTGAAAAGTAACTGTGCCATGCCCAGCAACTATGACAATGGTGTCGTCTCAAATGAAGTGCTCCCTAACACCAGTCATGTGGCTCGAGCCTCGATGTCTATATACTAAATGTTAGGTGTCGTCTCAAATGAAGTGTAGCAAGTAAGGAAGGCACACTCCCTCTTAAACTGTACCTGAAACTCTGCCTCATCTACTGTAGATGTTGTACCACTTGGCCTATTCTTCCTATTGGGACATTGTTCAGCATAATGCCCCATCTTCTTACAAACAAAGCACTTCACTTTCTTCATATCCCTCTTCTTCCCACTGCCACTCTCTTGTGGCTTGGCCCCCATCTTGGGATCTTGTCTAGCACCCTTGCTGACCTTCTTCTTGCCCTTTGTCCAAAGAGCAAGATCCTCATCACCATCAAATATACGTTGTTGTCCCGAAGACCCAAAGTTGCATCTCAACTCCTCATGTACGAAAGCATCCCAAAGTCTCTCCCAACTGGGCATGACCTCTCAGGCTACAATGCCTCGCATAAATGAATCCCAAGGTTTGCAAAAGTTGTTTAAAGTTGTCCTCACCATAAAGTTTGGATCCACAATCTCTCCATCTGCTGCTAACTCATCTTGAATCTCTGTAAATATGCCAAGGTATGAAGTCACTGACTGACACTTGAGCATCTAAATGCTCATGAGTTTCTCCTGTAGAACCATCTTTCGGTTCTGATTGGGACTCTGGTAAAGCTTGCACAGTGAGACCCACATCTCAAAGGCATGGTCTTTCCCAGTCAAATGGTGTATTACGTGGTCTCTCACCGCATCACAAATAGTCCTCTTCGCCATGGTGTTCTTCTTCCTAAAATTTGCATCCAGCAATGGAGATGGAGCATTTGAAAGAGGAATATGATCTTAAACTATATCCCATAGTTCAAGATCCTCCGAGACGAATATGATCATGGTCTTCCAAGGGGACCAGTTGCTAGCTACGGCTAGACTATCCTCTGCCCTCATTTGAGACACCGACATGGATGTCCACTGAAACTCACATTGATGCTACAAATTGCAAAAGAGTACAACCTCACTCCTGTCAACACATAGGTGTTAAAAGAGGTTGTCCACAAATGTTCAAAACAGTCCCACAAAACTGCCCATTGAATGCTCTACAAATCAAACAAACTTAGCCACCAAGGCTCTGATACCATGTAGATTTTTCAGTAACTATGAGGCTACCCAACAAGCTTGTCTTATGACCTCTTGTTGAGCTCTAAGTTATGTCAACAAGGTTGTCATTTGTTGTTGTTTTAGGACAGCAAAAAGTCAAGTACTTTTCTAACCTCAAACTGATGGTTATATGCTCTTTTAAGGTGCCCTTGCAAGTAGTTT